>CM056378.1:65964183-66190636 GCA_029718625.1 Synaphobranchus kaupii
CCGCCTCCTGCTCACTGGCGACTTCAACATCCACGTTGACCTTCCAAACTCTCCCCTCACTCCTGACTTTCTCTCCCTCCTTGACTGTTTTCACCTCACCCAGCACATCAACTTCCCCACCCATGCCAAAGGCCATACCCTTGACCTTGTTTGCTCCTCCTCCCTTCCCCTATCCAACCTCCGCCCTCTCCCCTTCCCACTCTCTGACCACCATTGTATCCTTTTCTCTGCCCCTCTCCCCTCACCCCATCACTCCACAAAACGTTCAATCTCCTTCCGTAATATTAAGTTTGTCAACCCACTAACTCTTTCCCAGCTCATTTCCTCTGCCCTCCCCCCTGACTCGGCCCCCCCCTCTTCACCTGACGACTATGCCATCTTACTTGACTCCATCCTCTCTGACTCCCTCAACTCCATGGCCCCCTGGAAAACCATCACTGTTTCTTTCACCACCTCCTCCCCCTGGTACACTTCCGAACTTCGTACTATGAAGCAAACCGGTCGGCAGCTGGAGCGACTCTATAAAAAAACCCACCTTACCGTCCACGCTGAAGCTTACAAACAGCACATCTCCTCTTACCGCGATGCTCTCCTTGCTGCCAAATCTGCTCACTACTCCACTCTCATCAACAGCACAAATCGCAACCCCCGGATCCTCTTTTCCACTGTTAAGACACTACTCCAGCCCCCCGACAATAACCCACCCTCCTCCACTGACCTCTGCAACTCCTTTCTCCACTCCTTCAATAATAAAATCTCCCAAATAAACACCTCCCTGACTGCCTCCATCACTAACTCCTTCACCCCCCCTCCCCCGACTTTCACCCTCCCCCTCCCTGATCGCCCACCTACCCCCCCCTCACTGCCTTTTCCCCTGTTGATTCCTCCCTCATCTCTGACATCATCACCGTCTCCAAGACCACCACCTGCTCCCTCGACCCTCTCCCCACTACCCTAACTAAGACCTGCCTCCCCGTCCTCATCCCCCACCTCACCACCCTTTTCAATCAGTCCCTAGCACTCGGTCATGTTCCCTCGGCCTATAAACTGGCCGCTGTCACTCCCATCCTTAAAAAGCCCTCCCTCGACCCAACCATCCTCACCAACTACCGCCCCATCTCCAACCTACCATTCCTGTCCAAAACCCTAGAACGTATTGTCGCCGCCCAACTTCACTCCCATCTTCAGTCCTACAATCTCTATGAACCCCTTCAGTCTGGTTTCCGCCCCCTCCATAGCACTGAAACTGCTCTTGTCAAAGTCACCAATGATCTCCTCACCTCTGCTGATTCAGGTGCCCTCAACATCCTGCTGCTGCTGGACCTTAGTGCCGCTTTTGACACTGTGGACCACTCCATCCTCCTTCAAAGGCTGGGGCAGCTGGGTGTTGAGGGCACCGCACTTGACTGGTTCACCTCATACCTCTCTGGCAGACAACAATTCATCTCTCTCTCCGGTCACACCTCCTCCCTTTCCCCTGTCACGCAGGGGGTCCCCCAGGGCTCGGTCCTCGGGCCCCTGCTCTTCATCTGTTACATATTTCCCCTTGGTCACATCATCCGCAAATTTAACATGGACTTCCACTGCTACGCCGACGACACTCAGATTTACATTAGCACAAAATCCACTCAGAACCCACCCCTCACCCACATTAATACCTGCATCTCCACAATTAAAACCTGGCTGACCCATAATTTCCTCAAACTCAACAGTGACAAAACTGAACTCCTACTCATTGGCACCAAATCCACACTTTCAAAGACCGGCCCCATCTCACTCACCATCGATGACTCAACCATCACTCCCTCCCCCCTGGCATGCAACCTTGGTTTCATCCTTGACCCCACCCTCTCCTTTGTCCCCCATGTCAGCTCTGTCATCAAGACCTCATACTTCCACCTCCGCAATATTGCCAAAATCAGACACTGCCTCTCCCCCTCTGCTGCTGAAAACCTCATTCACGCCTTTATCTCCTCCCGCCTTGATTATTGCAACTCCCTTCTTACTGGCATCACCTCCCACTCCCTCCATAGACTCCAAATGGTCCAGAACTCCGCTGCCCGTCTACTCACTCACACCCGGTCCCGTGAACACATCACCCCTGTACTCCAATCTCTTCACTGGCTCCCCATCAAAGAGCGCATTAACTTTAAAGTTCTCCTCCTCACCTTTAAAGCCCTCCACAGCCTGGCCCCCCCCCTACCTGACTGACCTCCTCCTGCCCCTCCGCCCCACCCGAACCCTCCGCTCTTCCGCCACCACCACCCTCTTCATACCATTTTCCAAACTCAAAACCTTTGGCGATCGAGCCTTTTCCAGGACTGCACCCCGACTCTGGAACTCACTCCCACAAACCGTCAGAGACTCACCCACACTCCCCATTTTCAAATCCCGGCTAAAAACATTTCTTTTCTCCCAAGCCTACAACCTCCCCTACCCCTAAATGACCCTCCTCCGTTTCTCCTCCCACCCTAACCATCTGCTCAGCCTCCCCTCTTCTTCTCTCTCTTCTCCTCTCACCCCGTCCACCATGTTATTTTCTGTGATTTTTGTACATGTTTATTTACTGTCCCAGTTGTTTTTTGTTTATTTTGTGTGTTCCACCAGCCAGTTACTTCACCTTCATCTCATTTGTTACCATCTCTCCTTTTGTCTTGTTGTCTTTTGTGTTTCTGTTCCCCCCCTCTCAAATTCTGTAAGCGACCTTGGGTTCTGAAAGGCGCTATATAAATAAAATGTATTATTATTATTATTATTAATGGTACCTTAACCAGCTTTCGCTGGAACTCCAGCACCCCACCAGGGGGGTTCAGTACCATCAATTGATGCCACAGAGAGGATGCCACCAGGTTATTAATAATCAGTATTCTCCCACTGTATAACACCCGTAACAGCAGCCACCTCCATTTCCCCAATCTAGCAACCAGCTTATCTACAACCCCCTTCCAGTTTCTAGCCACAAACATGCTTGTCCCCAGATACAATCCCAGTACCTTAATCCCTGTCTGGCCCCACTGCAAGCCAACTGGCAGCCGAGGCAGAGACCCCTCCCTCCACGAACCACATGCCAAAGCCTCACTTTTCCCCCAGTTCACCCTTGCTGTGGAAACACCCTCATAAACTCCAATGCCTGTATGTTCTCCCTGTCCTTCACCAAAATAGTAATGTCATCAGCGTATGCCGACAACCTTGCTGCCTTAGAAACACAGTCCGCTGGGATTCCCACCCCCTTTAGCCTCCGTTGTACCATTGCCAACAGTGATTTGACCGCTAAAGTATATAAATGGCCCGACAATGGGCAACCCTGCTGTATTCCCCTCTTGAGCCTTACTGGTTTACTCAACTCGCCTCCCACTTTGACCAGACATGAGGCACCCTTACCCCTACACCAACCTCACTGATGAAATAAAATGTTCCGCAAACCCAAAGGCATTTACAGTGCTATACAAATACTGATGATCTACCGAATAAAGAGCCTTCTCCTGGTGATAAGCCGAAATTACACCTGACCACCCCCTGCCAAATCAATCATGTCCCTTATTAAAAACAAATTATCGATTATTGAGCGGCCTGGAACACAGTAGGATTGGTCCATGTGTACCAGCAATGCCAAGTGTGTCCTCAACTGGTTGGCGAGGGCTTTGGACAAGATCTTGTAATCCGTACAAAGGAGCGCCACTGGCCACCAGTTCTTTAGTGAACATCAGTCCCTTTTTTGGTAGCAGAGTGAGAACTGCTCGGTGACAACTGGCCGGAAGTTTCCCTGCCTCCATGCATTCCAGCAGCATCCCATAAAAGTCCCCTCCTATGCATCCCCAGAACCTCTTATAAAAGTCCACTGGCAGCCCGTCTATCCCTGGGGCATGACCTGCTGCCATTGGCTGCATAGTTACAGTGAGCTCCTGCATTGTGATAGGCGAATCAAGCTCTGCTTTCTCCACCTCTGTCAATGTGGGGAGGTCCTGATGGAGCTCTCCCATCAACAAGGCCTCAATAGCTTTTGCAGCATATAGCTGCGAATAAAAGTCCACTGCAGCCTCCCTCATGTCTCTGGGATCGGAAGTAAAACACCCATCCGGAAGACAGAGACAATGCATTTGTTTCCTTTGCCCCTCCTATCTCTCAAAGTTAAAGAAAAAAGAACTTGGAGCATCTCCCTCAACAGGGAAAATCTAGCTCTCACAAGTGCTTTGTTTTCTCATTCAAAAAGGAGCCCACCCAGGTAACAAGAAACGTTTTGGATCTTTAACACAAGAACTGCCAAGTGCGACGCCAATTGGTGCTGTGATTTTAAATTGAGAATAATTTAATCTGTGTTTTTGGTATAGATAGATAGATAGAAACCTTTATTTTACCAGGGATATGCCAATTGAGAGCAAGTTTTCAATTGGCATAAGTTTTACAACAATGCAATGAGAAAGCACAACAATAAATTAAAATATTACAAAAGTAGTGTGAACAATATGAAAATAATTCAAAAATAACAAATACATTATGAAAAGCAAACACAAGATTCCTGAAAAAAAATAATTCAAAATAAACCTGAAACCCTCAATGCTAGTCAGTCTGTCCAATTTGAGGGTAACCTGTAACTGATTCCATTTAAAAGTTGCATAGAAGGCAAAAGCAGCCTTTCCAGTTTCAGTATTCATACGTAGGTTACAGAGTGAAATATTCTTGAGAATGAGTATACTGATCTAAACTCTAAAAGGGAACAGATATAAAATGGCACCTTATTTATCCCCTTTGCACCGATGCCTCGTGCTCAACTGAGACATTCGTTGCTCCTACAGCCAAACTATTAGTGGAAATCAAAAACTCTGTGTTTTAACTTTATTGGTAGATGATTTGTGACAACTCTGCTGAATAGACAGTGTCACTAAGTCCATTTAACAAGCACCCCCCCACCCAGTCTATACCGACCCATGTGTGACATAGTGGACAATAGCGTCTATGTGTGTGTTCATAAATATATTTCTTCATCATATAAAATTAGAATTCCGTCATAGCAACAAGATAAACCCAACAAAAGCCTGATCGTATGCCAAAAACGCTGTGAAAAGCCCTGCTCACGCAAATGCAAAATAAACATGTGACATTATTGTCTCATTGTAACACGTATTCTACAATGAATATCTGCTACTAAATATGAAATAAATATACAATGCTACCATTGGTTTTACAGATAGAGATGTTCCTTTCAAAATTCAGTGGTCATTGATGGTCTGGTACAATCCGTTTGAGAAACATGCAACACTATCTGAAACGTGGACTCGAAATACCCCCATGCCCTGCAAGCCCGTCTCATTCATTACAGTTAATTCTGGTTTAATTGTCGGCTCTTTTATCCAATACATTATAACCTTAGCAGCAGTATAAGCTACATCTTATTTTGTGCTTTGAAAAATTAATTGCAGGCCAGCGTAACGGCAGTTTTTGTTTTAACGGTCTGCTATTACACAAGCTCTATAGAAAACGCATTAGGGAGGGGAGTATTCCCTTTACCGATATGTAAGTATTTTTGCATATAAAATGCGGTTGGTCTCGCTGGGTACATATGTACGTTCGTTTTTCACTCGAGCACTGTCTTTCCAATATGTTTGATAGGCCTATTGTTATTTTTGCATTGAGTGCATTTCACATACTGTAGTGCAATCATTAAATTAATTTTTGATGTAGGCTACCGATTTCCATTGAACATTTGGCAGCATTTTGCAGATGGTGGACTACTATTTTATTTTCATGTTATCGTACATAATATAGGCTACGGCGCATATACTTGTCATTTAGGGCATGGCAAATGCTCAGTCCAATTTACTGTGCGCTGATATGTGGTACATTAATCTAAAATTTTTCCTTGGAGTCATTATGAATAGGAACATTAAAAAAAAAAAACTACAGAAAAATGAAATCCCGCAGCAAAAGTATACATACTGTAAAGTACAGGGAAAAGTTTGATGTTTTTGATGTTTTATTGAGGCACAAGAGTGAATGATTAGGCAACATATTTAGGTGTATGTATCAATGTGATATCAATGTTTTTATCTTAAACCATCAGAAGGAGCAATTGTATATGCTTTATAATGGACAAAACTAATTTTATTAATTTTATGACATGTTTTGCATAGGGGTTTTGGAAGCATAGATATCTACCCCTCTATACTGATGAAAATATAGTAATTCCCACTTGAAAATTATGCAAAAGTGAGTTTTATGAGCCAAAACTGTTGATTTGTAGTTAAATATATCATAATTTATTTTATTTAGAGCAGTGCACAATTTAGCCATTTGGATAGATTTGGAGACACTAATGGACAACAGGGTACACTGCTATATTTTGCATCATAGACCTTTAGTAGTTCTGCATATCATCCTCAGATTTTGCAAAACTTGTGGACATGGGGTTTATGATCCAGGAAATGTATATATATATTACTGATTTCACTTATGTAGCTCTCAGTATTTTGTTGCAAACTAAAGAAAAACTATTTTAAAAAATTTTTTCCCAAAGTTTCTTTGCATTTGTGGCACTTTATTTTGACTTAAGCCCTATTCGGACGGGATAAGTTTTCAGGACAATGTCTGTAAAGTTATTATTACCACAGGACGTCTGTAATGTTAATGACCGATTCGGATAGGATAAAGTATCTCCGTAATCAGCATCTAGAATTACAGAGATGGGAGTGTCTACTCCATGTTGTTGTCACTCCGAAAATGTTCCCCAACATTACACATCCTATCTTCACTGCAAACTGATTGCTTCTGCTAGAAAATCACTGTCAGGAAGCAATTGAAAAGATGCAGGCGTCAAAAAAATAAACCACATGGAGACAATGTTGGCATGGCAAACATGTCCACAAAAAGCGTGAGGAATCCTGCATTACACCTCTTTATTAACATTAGCTTGAACAAAAACAGTGTTTGGCCATAACATGTAGGCTATGTAAGGCTATAGCTAGGCTACAATAGCTTACCTAAAGCTGCCACAAGCGTTGCCCCACTGTAGCCTACTTTTGAGCCTGTTTTATTTATTTTTTTGCTCTCTCATCTTCTTATTTAATATAATGTTACATTAATTTAGAGGTCGGCCAATAGTTGTGGCTTGCACTTGGACGGAAGAGAGCACAACCAAAGGTGTCTTCGAGTGCTTACGTGAAAAACCAGGAAAAAGACTGGGGAAAACTAATTTCTCACAGGAAATAACAGAATTTTACCGGACATGTCAATTCGCATGGGATTGCTTTAATCTGGGGTAGTCTTTACAAAACATTTAACAGTAGGTAAAAGACTCCAGAATCTTTACTGGAGCGGGAGCGTGCAATCCGTAAAAGTTACGGACATGGCAGATTCAGATGGGACTAAAATAGCGGAGCTCCTCCAGTAATTATTACATTACCCCACCTCTCCCTGTAAATCTTATCCCATCCGAATAGGGGTTTAAATTATGAAAATAAACAAATCAAATTTGTATTGTAAATGGTACACCTGTCTTGTGTCATTTAAGCCATTTACCATGTTTATGTGATGCTCACACCTGGAGTTATAAAGCCTTAAACTGAGCGCCCCCTAAATAGGTGAGAATTGACCAAATTAGCTATGTGTGCCAAGGGGTTAACACTGCTTGATAAATGAACATAAGGCAGTGGTATTCCCTTCGGGCACTAACATTACATTATAGGCATTTAGCAGACGCTCTTATCCAGAGCGACTTACACAACTTTTTAACATTATTTTTTTTAACATATTATCCATTTATACAGCTGGATATATACTGAAGCGATTCAGGTTAAGTACCTTGCTCAAGGGTACAACGGCAGTGTCCAACCTGGGAATCGAACCTGCAACCTTTCGGTTACAAGGCCAGTTCCTTAACCATTATACTACACTGCCGCCCCTGAGACTAAGATAGGTCAAGCCGACATTCTCATATAATATGCAGTGATGTGTTCCGAAATTAGCACCATATAAAACCTGAGTGCACTATAATGCACTGCATCAAGTGATTCGAGGGTACTGGCAGATAGGCTTGGGACGATGGTCAATGGAATGGTTGAACCCATCGGCGATGGCTATCTATCTTTGTCGATGCCTGGACAATTTTTATTTTTTTCATTCTTAAAATAAAAATAAAAATTTCGCCTCTCATTCTGTGTTTTTAATAAATTTTCTACTCTACCATGCATTTTCAATGTAACGTGTTGTCTGCGTCTTTGAAATGTGATCGCCTATGCAGCGCAACGGCGCCATAATTTACCTGGATTGAGCAAAATCACGCTGATAGCCTACGTTCTGTTAGACCACAGTGCAACTAACTATATAATTTCATTCAGGCCTAATTAAAGAAATTATATTTTGTATTCAATAGTGCTATTGATAAACTATTGTTCAGTCTAGAACGGAGTGTAGGCTTAGGCTACGGAGTGGTGAGCTGTAGCCATATAGCCTATCCCTCAACAGCCTTTTTATTCTAACAGCACAACAAGCTTACCGGTGTCGGACTCGGGGCATGGAAACAAATATAGCCTAATATTGTACAAACTGACTGTAGACTAATGAAAGATGTGATCAGAGAAATAAACTAGATTGGATGAAAAGGTGGCTGCTATATTCCTATATTGATACACGGAACGTCTTCGTCACTGAAGCGAAACATTGAAACGATTTAGGAGTTGAGGCTATAATCTCAAATTGATTCAACAGGTTTATGTAGAATAGTAAATAATGCAATTTACAATGTAATATAGCCTAGCTTAACCATTTCATCAGTGAAAAAAGTCCCCTATAACGAAAAGAAATCTTCAGTCAAACGTAAGCCTATAGGTCATGTTGTCTATTTATTTTACAGGTTTAGGCTATAAAAAGTTTCTGATTATCAATAAAAAATAGTTAGTTTCAGGGTAAATTATGTATTTTTGATTACATTAGGTTAGTTAAAAAGGTCTAACCCGATAGTGCTAAGTGAGAGAAGTTACGTGCAGATGGAGATAGACTGTGCAGATGGAGATAGACTGCAGGATGGCACGCGGCATAAAGGGGATCTTGTGAATCGCTCACTACAAGACAAAAATGATAATGAACGTGATGACTGCTCGTCTAGCTTCTTCACAAAATGAAATGAAATTAGTAAAATGAAACGAATTGCTATAAAACAGACGAGGGCGCAGAAAGGCTTAGGGAAACTATAGCTCCTGAGCGCTGACCGTGATGCTGACTGTCTCGTTGGTCAGCGGCCAGGTGAGATAAATAGCCTCTACTATATAATCTAGAATAGACATGAAATCTGTTGTATATTATTCTTTATTATATTTGGACAAAATAGTGAATACAATTCGCAATGGTATGCCATATAAGTAAGCAAAAGACCCGCGGTTCAATAGCCCCGCCCCCACCCCCGCGCACCCCTTGATAGAATCGACCATCGGCGATGGCTAGAGGGCTCTATGTTGCCTTGCACACGATGGCACAAGACTACTGGCAGATGCATGCATGTAGATTATATCCGCATAATCCGACACAGATAAAAATGTTTTCTGTAGAACTTCTAATCTTGATGCTCTTGTAAAACAGTTTCTATTCCTGTAGAAAATTTTTTTATATTTTAGTTTTTTCACCAGTTCTTCCACATGTCTTTTAAAAGACAATGCTTCATCTAACCATATGCCTAGGTACTTATAACCTTGGGCTCTCTGAATTTCAAGACCATCCATAGTATACAAATGAAAATTTTTAAGAGGTTTCGTTTTTGATCTACTGAAGAGCATATAGCTTGTCTTAGTTGGGTTAAGCACAAGTTTAAGATCCGACAGAGCATTTTGAATGGCATGAAAGGCAGCCTGTAAATTTGTGAAAGCTTTATCAACTGAGGGTGCTGAAGTATAAATTATGGTATCATCCGCATAACAATGAACAGAACTATTTATAATCAGTGAGCCAAGATCATTTATGTATGAAATAAAAAGCAAAGGACCTAATATGGAGCCCTGGGGCACCCCTATGGAAACCTCAAGAAAACTAGACTGATGGCTTGAGTTCTGCCATTAAGTTAACACTCAAGCCACTTACAGGTATTACCATCAAAGCCAATTGATTTAAGCTTATCTAAAAGAATAGAGTGATTTACCGTGTCGAAAGCTTTTGATAAATCAATAAATAGGGCAAAGCAATGCTCTCTCTTATCCAGTGAACAGATTATATCATTTAACACCTTGCAATCTGCGGTCACAGTACTGTGCCCAGACCTAAAACCAGACTGATATGCGTTTAAAATACTATTTGTAGATATATAAGAACAAACTTGTTTATTCACCAATTTTTCTAATATTTTGGCTAGGCAAGGAAGTTTGGAGATTGGGCGGTAGTTATTTGGGTCACTAACCTCTCCACTTTTAAATTAAGGAGAGACATGAGCTACTTTCTGAACTTTAGGAATACTTCCCCCAGTTTAAAAAATGGTTAAAAATGTGAGTCAATGGTAAAACCAAAATGGTAGCTGCCAGCAAAAGCAATCTTGGATCAAGAGAATCAACACCAGTAGCTTTTTTTGGATCAATGGTCATTAACTCATGACGTACCTCATGTACAGAGAAATACCTTAGTGAAAAATTCAACCCGATAAACCTTTCCATACTGGGTGTGTGAGTGTTGCAGGGCAGAGATTTTCTTTCAAATAGATTACCAGAAGAAATGAAATGTTCATTAAACACATTACATATTTGCTCTTTATCTGATACAATTTTAGAATCATAAATAAGATGATTTGATAGAGGAGAGACCTGTACATTATTTAGTGCCTCAACAGTTTTCCAAAATGTACCAGGATTTCCATAACAATCTGACAATTTGTGAACAAAATATGATGATTTGGACTCTCTGATTTTCCGAATGCACTTATTCCTAAATTCACAAAAAGCTAGCCAATCGTTTGGCGATTTTGATGTGCGTGCTATGGCCATGCAACATCACTTTCCCTTAATAAATCAGAGAGCTCAACTGAGAACGGAGAACTGAGATGGATTGTTTCTACTTTTTACACTTTTTACATTTTAGAGGTCTCATGTAACATCAAAGAATTAATTAGATTGTCAATGGCATTTTGTGTTGCCGATGGAGGGCGATAAACACTAAAGATAGCTAGGGACTCAACGGTTTTCAATGAGACAGTTAATGCTAAGAGCTCAAACTGTCTGGCTAAGGAGATGGGATGAAGTAAAGATACTACAAAACAGTTAACAAATATGGCGACACCACCCCCACGTGAGGCTCTGTCTGTTCTATAAGTATTGTAACCATCCAGTGTTATGATGTCATCCTTGACTTTACTTGATAGCCAGGTTTCTGTTAACACTAGAATATCAGCATCTGATTGTTTAACCAAAATCCCAACAGAATCCAGGATCACTGGGAGTGTCAAGAGTAGTTCTAGTCTATGTATTATCAGATATAAATTTATTTTCCACACCAGCACAGCCTGCAGCTGGAGTAAAAAAAAAAAGGAATATAATTAAGATTGTTATAATGTACTCCATGATGGGACTTAATACTATTTTTAGGAGGCCTACTGGTGCACATTATGCTGAATTATGGTTATGGTGAATTTGGGGCCACCACACGGGGGAGCTAGTAAGTGTGGATGAGTGTTTTAGCGGAGAGAAGAAATTTCAAGATTTAGTCAATGTAGTGACCAGACACGTGGGCAATGCATCTAGTCAGTTTCTATATGGGGGTATTATTGTCTCAAAAATAAATAAATAAATAAATAAATGTAACTGATCCACAAATGAATGAAACGGATTCACAAATAAATGCAACTGATCCACAAATTAATAGAACTGATTCACAAATAAATTAAACGGATTCACAAAATGTGACTGAGTCGCATTTATTTGCGGATCATTCTCATTTATTTGTGAATCTGTTTCATTTATTTGTAGATCAGCTGCATGTGTGAATCAGTTCTATTTATTTGCCGATTTGAGAAAATCCTCACAGCTAGATGTGTGAAGAAATCCAGATATAGAGCTCCGTAGTCCCGCCCACTTTGGTGACCTACTTCTGGTGCCACTTTTCGGAAAAAATATAATGGGAGTCAATGGACTGAAAAAGTTTTTTTTCTATATTCAGGCAGCTAGACGTTCAAAACACCCAAGAGAGGGGTTGTCATATTTTTAAATTATTTATAAAATTGGTCATTTGAAATTATGTCCAACAAACAAACAACAAGAGCGTTTTCAAAAAACAACCAAAACGACTACAACATCCGGTCTACTCACTTGCTCACACTGGTGAAGTGAAAGCCATAAAGCTGACACTTTCGACATGGCCAGACTGATAGTGATTCTCGCCCTTGGTGATACTGTTAGTTTCACTCCCATAATAAGACAAAGTGATAGCCATTTTCGCTAGCAGAGCGACCGGTAGCTACTTCTTTGCCTGGTAGCTTCCATAATAAGTTACAAGAGCAGACCGAGTGTTAGCCATTTTTGCTAGCAGAGCGGCCGCCCGGTAGCGACTTCGTTAGCTAGCAAGAGCGGGAGCCAGCTATGTAGGCTATGACCGGGGATTCTGGGTAGTGTAGTTATGTTTCTCAAACTCTGTTAATTATACAATTAAAATTTCATTTAAACGCAGTGATGAGTATGTAATGGACTATGTATCACATATGTAAACATTTTGGTCCATACAATGCCATATATCATCGTAAGGGTGAGGGGTTGTTCCCGAAGTGGGGAAAAGTAATGGCTTCCGGCAGTCTTCCGGGACCAGCCAGGGATAGGAGGGGGTGGGACTACGGAGCTCTATAGCTGTTTTTTTTAACTGTGACTACTGCAGCCAATCAGACGTCCTTTCGTCCTTTCGACGAATCACAGCAGGTTTCAGGCCACGGTTCTGTGAAGTCTGTCCCGGGCTGTGTTCGAAATCGGTCCCTATTACCCTAAATAGTGCACTATATAGTTATCGGCCATTTTGTAGGGTGTCCAAAATTCAAAATGTCAAATTTGACACCCTAAAGAGTTCACTCAATATCCCCCACAATGCACCACAAAATGCAGGGTACAAACGATGTACACTTACATCACCCGAGACATTTTTTTTGTCAAGATGGCGACAGCTGAGCCTGCGCTCGTCTACAAATGTAAATTTAAATGCAAGTTTCATCTTGTAACCTATATTAAATCAGTTTAGTCTGCTTTATAACCGAAATATAAATGAATGTGGTAGATTAAATATATTAACTATTTTAGTGTTAACAATTTTTTAAATTTAACAATTATTACTGTTTAATGAAAAATGCAACTTAATTAGCCAGCTAGCTACCTAGTTAACTAACTGACCTATCTACCTACAATGAGACAACAAAACCCTTGTTCAAAATAAAAAAAGAATACTTTTTTTTACCATTTCTTGCATGCTTTCTCACCAAGCCGGTGACTGCTGTCACACAAGCGTCGCGCATTGCTAAGTAACCTGCTCAGAATATGTAGTGTCCGAAATCGTCTCCTCCTTTCACAAGTGAATCCCTATCTAGTGCCCTATGTAAATTTCCCTAAGTAGTGTATAGGGAGGAGTGAATGAGTGAGCCATTCCGGACACAGCCCAAGTCTGTCCGCACTGCCTGCCATACGCTTTTTTTTTTTTAGTCAGTTCATCTCTGGGAATACTAATATCAGAGTAATTTAGCCTACACAATATAAGATCATACCGCAAATAACATCTTGCTGACATAATTTAGAACTTAGCTAGCATTAGTTATGTTTTAAACCAAGTGTTTGTGCAGGGCATACAGCCATCTTCCCAACCAAGCGGCTATCTTGTCATTCGCTACAGTCTATGGCTGTTTCCGAATCAACGTCCTTAACGTTTTGCTAAATTAGTTGAATACGCTGGATGAGAACTTTGTCAAGTAGCGAAATGTTCTCTAAATGTAGCCTAGTGTACTTAGAATCTCAGAATGATGCAGCTACATTATTTCCGGATTTTCGTTGATAGTAAGTAGCACAGCTATATCGGGATATAGTTAGGCTACTACTATCAGCGTAAATCCGGAAATAATACTGTTTAGTGACATCGCATTCTGCATGTCACTACACAGTAAGCAGTAGCCTACACAGGACGCAGCAGATAAGGCTTTGATCAATGTTGGCAAACAGATGCCTGAATTAACGCCCCCCCTCCCCTCACAATTTTTCCCCCGTACCTCCTTTTAAATTCCCCCATCTGTCATTGACTTTATTTAAAACAAAACGATGGGGGTATTGTCATTATAGTGCTGAAGGCAACAATAGGTAGTTTTGAACAACAGCTTGATACATACTGTGCTATTAGTATTCCTAAAGATGAGCTGACTAAAATAAGTGTATGGGAGTGCGGACACCCAGATAGCAAGCTATTCGTGGTCCGCCATCTTTTTTTGAGTGGCATGCCACTTATCAGACCTCCTGCGGGGAACTGGTGACAAACTGCTGCGGTGGGTGTAGCTCATAGACATACATATTCCTATATACGTTCTAAACAGCTAAATGAACCCAAATACGCATGTCTGTGTTTATTCACATATTTGGAGCAGATCATGACATTGTCCATATATTACCTATGTATCCCTATTACTTCTTTACAGATTGATGGCACCCATACATCAAGACTGCACCCCCCTGGTTTTTTTATTTTAGCCTTGTGTTTTTGAAAAACAAATTGTGTGAAATAATCTGCTGAAACATAAATGGTACATGTATTATTTTTAACAATTGACCAAATAAAAAGATAAGTATAAAAAATGAATATATACAGAGGGCTCCAGAATTACTGGCACCCCTGACTGGCAGTGCATAAAAAATACTTTAAATAAATAAATAAACAATATAATTATTGAGATGAACTCAAAATACCAAGATTTGAAAAATATTGTAGTTTCTTAATGGAACCAACCAAAATCATACATTTATTTAATAAAAATAAATAAAAACTTACTAAAATCAAGGTTTCATAATTATTCGCACCCCTGGTTTAGCACTTTGTGCAACCACCTCTGGCAAGGATAACAGCATGGACTCTTTTCCTGTAATCTTTGACAGGGTTAAGGAACACATTTGGAGGGATTTTTGACAATTCCTCTATGCAGATCCTTTACATTCTTGGGTTTGTGCTTATCACTTACCCCCTTCAGTTCAGCCCACAGGTTTTTGATTGGATTGAGGTCCGCTGATTGAGATTGCCATTGCAGAACATTGATTTTGTTATCATGGAACCATTTCTGTGTGGATTTTGAGGTATGCTTTCAGTCATTGTTTTGCTGGAAAGTCCACCTACAGCTAAGTCTCAGCCTTCTGGCAGAGACAACCAGATTGTCAGCCAAAATTGCTTTGGGTATTAGGTGCTTCTCGTTGTATCCATCTCGGTTTCGACGCCAAACATGCCGATACTGTATCTGACCTTCGGTTTCGACGCCAAACATGCCGATACTGTATCTGACCAAAACGTTCCATTTTGGTCTCATCTGACCACAGCACCTACGTCCAGTCAAAATTTAAATGATGTTTGGCAAACTCCAAGCGCTTGCTTGGGGTCAGAAAAGGCTTTCTTCTCGCAACCCTTCCAAAGCACTTGTGGTTGTGTAGGGGGCGTCTGATGGTGCTTTTTGAAACCTGGTGACCCCAAGATGCCACCAAGGTCTGCACTTTTTTCACAGTGATTCTTGAGGATAGAATAGAATAGAATAACTTTTATTTTCCTGTTTGGGAACTTCAGTTGTAGCCCCAGCAACAACAAAAAGACAGAGACAGTGGGGCAGACCCACAGCACACAAACAAACATATCAAATATAATTTAATAAATCAAGTGAATTAAAGTGGAATACAGCCATGCTGCCATGATTAAAAATAGTCCCCGCTGTCCCGAGATGTCCAGTGACATTAAGCAGTCCAACACACAAACTGCGCCATTTTTCTCCATACACGCAGTGTTGCGGTCTCTGTACACCATTGAAACGGATCCACCGAACTGCGTCAACCTTCCTAGTCGTCGCCTCACTCCTCCCCCGCATTATCTTCTCCTTCTCCATTCCCTGGTTGCCTTTTGAAGATTTCCTGCACTCCCGGATCAGTCCCGACATCTTCAACTCCGGTGAAGAGTGATGGCAAACTTTGCTGCTGCAGATCCAACGGACATTCCCGAGCATATGTTGCGAATGCGTCTCCATGGTGATGACCACAAACAAAATAGAGTACTCAAGTGAGTACGTCAGTCGTGGGCGGAGTCTGGTTTCGGAAGTAAATTCCCTATGGAAGATAGAATGGGCTTCGGAGACGATTGACTATTTCTTGAAATCTGATTTATAGAATGAGCCGAAACGTTCCTGGATTAGCCTGTGTGGTACAAGGATATAGACCATATATCGCACGTTCCAATTTTTATTTTTTAAAGTAATGCATTAATGACTGTAGTTCGACTTGTAGTCCACTTTACGGACTGCATATCCACTGCATTGCACTGCAACGCACGGGTGGTTCTTGACCAATAAGATATCATCATCTCGTCTGTCTGCTCTGTTGCAGATGGGAGTAGGCTACTGCCACTCAAGACAAGCTAACGGTAGCTTGCTAATAGAGAAGCCCGCTCGACAAGGTCAGAAACTATGCTACGGTTAACCACATAAAGCAATTCTAGCTTTTAGTCCTTCAAGCTAGCTAGCTAACGTTAGGAAAAAAGTGTTTAAAAATGGAGCTGTGTGCTACTGCTGGCTAATGTTATATGACAACGTCTGGTGTGAAAATGAATATTTTAAAATGAACAAATAATTCCATTAAGAAAATATGCTTTGTGCTACATTTAAATAACAATGTCAAAATGTATGCAGTAACAGTTGATATAGTTTACATTTAATTGGAGCAAAATTTTTAATTGTGTAGAAATGCAAAACATATGATAATCTAAGACTTTAATAGGTTAAATATGTGCAACTAAGCAGCCTTTCGGCATACCAGCGGACAACTGGCTGAAAAGATCTTTACCTGCTAGTGGACCACTGGAGAACCGATGAGCAAGACGCCAGTGCACCGCCAGCGGTTTCCGCTCCTGCACCGCCACTATACCCACTGGTGGACCGCTGGAGAACTGCAGAGGGAAGCCTTTGACTCCCTCCTTATTAAGTTCAATTTGAGATGGGTTTTTCGAGTGGAAGAATTCTCAAGATAAAGATGAAGGAAATAGCAGAAGTTTAATCTTTTATTAAATGGTCAAATGTTGATTCAACATGGGAAAACCACAAACCTACGCAGAGGATTCAGAATTCCCCGAACAATAACAAACATTAGTTTTTACAATATCATAACTCCTCCTTTATGTTGCTAATACACCAATGATATGTGGTAACACCTTTTCATAATATCTTATTTTATCCAATAACAAATTAGGCAAAACATTAATATGTTATATGACCTGTTCTTACCCTATGCGCTTGGGGGCACTCTTGATCTATCAAATAAAATTGTTTGTGACCTTTCCTCCTTATTAATCAGCTTAGTTATGGAACACAGGAGGAAAACATTCCTGTTTTGACTGGTGTGCTAGATGCCCTGTCCTTGCTGACAGAGAGCTATCCTGCACTCTCTCACACCCCACATCTCAGTACTTTTCCACTAGATCTTGACTGTATTATTTAATTATTTATATAATATTATTTATTCTTGGGCTACAGAAGTTTCACAAAACAGCTTACTTCCACATTCCCCCCTTTGAGACCGTCTGGTCTCACACTCTCTTGTTGATACTTCGCCTGGTGGTGGGGTTATGTTATGTATTGTATGATAAAAATAAACATTTGTAGTTGATTAGTTTCATGCATAATTTACCTAAGTTAATATTTCCTCTAATTAACAATTAACAGATGATCTATCAAACAGTAAATATCAAGAATATCAAAAAGTTAATAAAAAATATCAAAAAGTTAATAAAAAATATCAAAAAGTTAATCAAAAATATCAAAAATTTAATCAAAAATATCAAAAGTTAATTAAAAATCTACTGTATTTAACGATTTTTAATGATCATCTAATTTTGATTCGCTATAATTATACAAAGATTATATAAAAAGAATTGGATTATACTTGTAATGTCTTCTTCCTCTTCTTAGGAGCCCATATTCTAAGAAGCCTGAGGAGAGGTTACTAGCACTTCACTCAGGCGTCTCTTAACTTCTTCGCCCTTTTCCTTAATCTATTTATGTGTCTGTTTTATCTATCCTAAGGGCCTTTAGTCAGTTGGGGCTTTATTATGTCCCCTTTGAGTTGTTCTTTTCTCCATGTAGTCAGTGTATGTAATATGTGTGATCCGCTTTGATCCTTCGAGCCTCCCTCTCTCTCGGGCGCAGCTCCAGGCTGGATCCCTTTCCACTGAGTCCCTTTCACCCGACTCCTCGGAGTGAAGGACCCTCAGCCTCTCTGCTTCCCAGGCATCTCCTTTTCAGAAACCCTGATCACAGAAAGCACTGCTCGCTTACTAACGCATTCGGTTTCAGCTTACAGTGGCCTGACTGTACATTGAGCCGAGCGCGGCGGCTATGTGCTCCACTACAGGGATGCCACTCATGGTCTTACTGCTCTCTGCGACCCGACCGGCCGGTGACCCAGTCGATAGCGATCCCCAGCCCAGCGTCTAAACACCGAGCCCCGTAGTGGTAACTAGCCACCCGGTTGGGAACCGACGGTCTGATCCCTATCCCACTTTGCTATGGGTATAGAAACTTTGACCGTTTTCACCAGCCTTGCCTGTTCACAGAGGTTGTCTCTTCCCCTCTGCTAGGTGTGGACTGTCATCCACGTACCACGCAGTGCCTGCATACTTACATGCGACAACTACACCGACTAGACGGTACCACGGCAGTATGTCAATTCATACTTCATCAGACACGGGGGCCTTCAGTCTTCTCCCCTGCACTATATAACGTTTTTAACGTGCCCTTGGAACTTTGCAATTCCGCCGCCGCCTGTTCCCCACTAGGTTCGGGGTGCCTAATCCCCTGCCTAATGGGGTGTCAAATGGATAAATCTATTCTGACTATTTTATTTTATTTTTTATTTTTTTTTTATTTTTTATTTAAAACTAGTTTTTAGAACCATTGTCACTGCTCAGGGTCTGACAGACCCCGAATCTGGGGAAAATTTCTCTTGCCAAGGCTTTAGCTACAGTTTTAGAATCCGCATGCGCAGTGGGGAATGCTTCTACCCATCTTGATGTCATGCTAGTATAAACCAATGTTTCTGTATTTTTCTCATCATCTCCCCCCTTGCAGAGTGGCCAACACCATGGGCAGCTCTGCAAATGACCTCTATTACTGCACTTGGTGCAATTGCTTTCCCTGCTTTCCCTGTACATTGCCGCCATATTCCTGTAGATTTATCTAATCGTTTCCTGCTGACACAAGGTCTATTCCGCCTGTATGTGCTCCGCACTTTATAATTATAATTTTTACGGGTTGTTTCATGACTTCCAACAGTTCTTTTACTTCAAAAATGTTTTTTATACGGTTTCCCCCTACAGTGAGAAACCCTCGTCTTGCACATATTCCCCAAAATGTGTACTATATTTTACTATATAAAAGGAGGACACAAGCATACGCTGAGTCACAGTAGATATTAACGGTGTGTCCTGTACCCCTTCTACAGACTCTTGCTAGGGCTACCAGTTCTGCTTGTTAGGCACTTGTCCCTGGGCTTAGAGCTGATTCTTCGATCATTTGATATGTCCATGGCCCTTCTTGTCGTACTACAGCATATCCGGCTCTCCTTTTTCCTGTGCGGGGATCAAATTATGACGAACCGTCCACAAAGAACACGTGGTCCGGAGCCATCAGTGGTTCTTGTTGTAAGTCTTCTCTTGCCCTTGCTTCTGCTTCCACCACTCTTTCACATTCATGTGTTTGGCCTTCTTCTGGGGTCATCATTAATTCCGCTGGTTTCACAGCTTTGCATCTGATAATGGTCAATCCTGGCTGTGTGAGTAGGATCTCGTATCCTGATACTCTCCGATAAGTTAGGGATGATTTCCCTCTACTGAGTAGTGCTTCTACTGCATGTGACACATACAGGGTAACTTCATGCCCTGCCGTTATTGGCGTTGCTTGCCTTCTCTACTGCAAAGGCGGCTGCTGCCAGCCCTTTCTCTGGAGTCCTCTTTTTGCAGTACCCCGTCATTCCTAGGAATCTCTGCATTTCTTTCACCATTCTCGGTCTGGGCACCTTCGTAATTGCTTCAATTCGTTCTGCTGAAATACTTTTGCTCCCTTCCTTAAGAGTATGACCCAGATATTGCACTTGTTCTTGACAAAACTGTAACTTTGACTTGGATACTTTGTGGCCTTTTAGTGTCAGTTCTTGTAATAGTTTCTTACTGTCCTCTTTGCATGCGGTCATACTTGGGCTGCATAGGAGAAGGTCGTCCACGTACTGGATGAGAGTGCTTCCCCCCTTTGGCGCAAAGTCCGCTAGGTCATTTCTGGCCATTTGATTGAATAGGCTAGGGGATTCTTCATATCCTTGAGGCAGTCTCTGATAAGTGTACTGTTGCCCCCTGTATCTATTAAAAAGTTGCATGTTTTCCCTCTTATGAGAATATCAATTTGTGGTTAATTTGTGGCGTAGCTGGATGTTATAGATAGCATTTCCTTTGCTTCACACTCTCCCTCTGCTCCTAGGGGTGTAGGATTGTCAAGGCATCCCTATTGAAGGGGATTCTGTTAGGGACTCATTCCCCATTGTTGTTGTGGCTGCTGTGGCTGCTCATACATGTTTTGCTGTGGGATCATCGCTATCTGGTTCTCGGGTCCTTGATATGATGGCATTGGCGGGTACGATGGCCACCACCCAGGGTTTGCTCCTTGGTTCATGTGGCCTCTTGATTGGAATCCTCTTCCTCTTCCTCTGTGACAGTTCCTGGCCCAGTGTCCCATCTTTCCACATCTCCAGCAGTCTTTTTGCTGCCACTGGCCCTGGTTCGTCCATGGCCTTTGGAAATTTGGTCCAGCCCATTCGATGGATGGGCCCTGTCCTCCTTGGACTTGTTGTGAGGGGGGGGTTCCTGTATCTGTTCCTGTATCCTGTATTGTCGATGTTCCTTGTGATGCATCAAATGTCTGTCCCATGTTTGTTTTCCATGTCTCCTGCATTCTGTTGATAACATCATGGATCACATATCTTCTTAACATCTCCCATGCACAGGGGCAGGTGAGTCATCCTCATCTCTACCCTCGCTTATCCATGGCCCTGCTCCATCTGTTATTCTTGGTAAATCCTTAACCATGTTCTCCGGGTCCATTGATGACCATGGGGTGTACTTAGTGAGTGGCTGTTGTCTCCCTGGTTGGGGTAGGACTTGCAATGGGGCCAGGAAGGTTTCTTCATCCTCTTCGTCTCCTTCTTCCCCTGGATTGTATTGATCAGGTGCTCTCCTTCTTCTGCCGCTCTTCCTGAGGATTTTGCTGGCACTGTTCTGGATATCACTACTGATATCCTAGACCTGCTTCAATTCTTGAACTCGTTGCTGCGAGTACCCTCCTTCGCGCAGGAATGCTTGTTCTGCTTTTTTCACCTCCTTTAGGGTTTGTTTCAGCATTTCCTTTGTCACTTTCTTTTTCTTTCTTGTTGTACTGTCATCTGATTCTTCACTATCAGAGGAGCTTGATTCATCTTTGGGAATGGCAGTTGACCTTAGTTTCACTTCATCATATTCTCCTCTCCTTGGGTCTCTTCCAGCTCTTCTTGCTTCTCCTTTCGGTTTTGTTTCTTCTTCTCACATTTCTTCTTCATTTCTTCTTCTCACATCTCACATTCTCACACCTTCTTCTCACTTCTCACATTCTCACATCTTCTCACTTCTCACCTCCCTCTGCTTCTTCCATTGCCTGTTGATATCTGGTGGCACATCCTAGCTTGCTGCTCCTTTCAGATACACGTGCCCCCGACGACTTGACTGTTTCTTTCTTGCAACTTGTCATTCCCTGATTCTCTGGCCCGTCATGAGGTGTGTGGAGGCGTGGGAATGGTGTGCTATTTGCGGGATTTCCCTCGTTTCCTTGGCTGTCACTTTGGGCTGTCTCTGATTCTCCTTCCTCTGGGCCTGCTGCTGTACCTTTTGATCTTATTAAAACGGTTTCCAAATTACCTTCTACTTCCAGGGTCCCTTTCACTTTCACCAACTCTGGTCTCATCCTCACAGTAGTCTCAGGCCCCTGGCTCAAATCTTCTTGTTCCCCAGTGCTGTTCAATAGGGGATACAGGCCTGTAGCTCCATTTGCTTCCACTGAAGGCAGGTATTGAAGTCCAAAAGTACCTTCCTTAGGCCATACCAAGGGACCACCTCTTGTCCACTTTTCCTATTTTTTCATAGTCTTCTCATAGTCTGTTTGAAATAATTCACTCATGCAGGAGAGAGGTGTCTTTAAAGTCTCGCCCTTCCGCGTTTTCAAATCCTTATTTTTCTTTAGCCCATGCAAGCTTATTCTAGTTAACTGAAAGTGAAACTAAAACTGAAACTAAAATAAAAAATAAAAATAAAAACATTTTAGTTAACTGAAATAAAAATAAAAATTAAAGTTACTTTTAAAACAAAACTAAAACTGTACTGTAGTGGTGCAAAACGAACTGAAATAAAAATAAAAATGAATCATGAATTCTTTTTAGTTTTAGTTTCTGATCCTCTTCCTGATCTGCGATCTGAAATCAGGATTGCATATAGAGTGATTTAAAACATTCAAAACCAATATTTAATTTCTCTCCCTCTAAATTAGAAAGTGAAATTAAAAACTAATAAAAAAATAAAAACTAAATGAAAAACTTACAACTATAATAACTTTGCCTCCACGTTTTCTTTTTAAAATAAAAAATTAAAATAAAATAAAATAATAAACAATAAAAACACCAAAAAAAAAAAAAAAATTCTTAATTGATTTTTTCTTAATTGATTTTTCTTAATTGATTTATAATTCATTCATTTATAATTAATTCATTTATTCTTAATTGATTTATTATTATTATTATAATTCAGGGGACCACTCTGTTCTTGGTAGCCACGCCTTTACCTTTAATCCTGTTAGTTCCCACTTAGTGACTGTGACTCGTGTGGCTCCTCCCCCTGAATGCCCCTGCTCAACTTCCCCTTCTACCTCTTCAGTTCTCAATTCCCTCACTGGGGTACACTCCAGCCAAATGGCTCTGTCTGCCCACCAGTCTAAACATATTTCAAATGTTTCTCCTGTTTCTGTGGCCTTGGGTAGGGATTTATCAATCCCTGAATGGCAGCACAGAGATTTTACTCCATATAACTGTTCTCATGTTAATTATTCTCCCACTGTATCTTTTCCCACAATAACATACACAATAACAGACACATAATATTTCCACTTTTCTAGTGGAGTACTATCTATCTAAGTAAAACCCTGTTATTTACATAATTTCCTTCAGCATTATATACAGCATATCCAAAATACAACAAATTCTCATATAATGTTAGCACACCTTGGGCTCTATTTTAATAAACCAAACGCAATGGTGAACGCAAGAGTAATCGCTTGGCGGTATCGCTCTGAGGGCGTGTCGGCGAGAAATTTGGTAATTTCATGACGGCAATCTTGGCGCACCTTATGGCGGTATTGCTAAAAGGCTGGGTTTAAACGTCCAAGGTGTGTCTCTATGGTAGCCAATCAAATTGTTGTTCTCATGCTTTAAAACGCAATCGCGTTGGAACGCAATCGCTCCATGCAATTTCATAATGAGCAACCCAAACGCACTGGACCGTCAACGACAAGATTTTCCGCACAGGAATCAGGCATACTTGCAACAGAAGTACAGGCTAGGACTGTAGTAATTTATGGATCACAATCCACACCACCTCGTCTCCCAGAAGTTCGGAAGGCACGGGAGGAGGTGGCGAATGCATTAATTAGCCTACATTAGGTGATGTAGGCATAATTATGATTCAAATGGTAGGCTTATGATTCAACTGTGTCAATGTGTAATTTATATATTATAGGCTAGTGGCCTACATGATCGAAAGTTTCTTGTAAGCTGTCCTGTTTTATTCTAGTAGTTTAAATTAAAATTAATTAATTAATAATAATTATAGGCTATTTGTTCATTAAATGGAAGTGTAATGTTGGCATCACGTATAGACACTACATAGAACTACATGACGAATAAGTTACCAAATTGCCAGAGTCTATTGCGTTTCCGCTAAGAGGTGGTTCCAGCTGATCATAACGCAATGGGTTTTCGTTGGTTCAAATTGTCACTGAGCCGAAAGTATTTTAGAACACGCCCCAGACAGCGCCACCCATCCCACTGCAGCGCAAGCGAAAGGATGTTATGTTGAGAATTTGTTGATCCTAGCGGTATTGCTGAGAAACGCCATAGCGCCAGTTTTAAGACGTTGATGCTGTCAACAAGCTTGCGTTTGACTATACCGTCACCTTGCGCTGGTTTGAAAATAGAGCCCCTTATCTTTTTTCTATTGTTCTCCTGTTACAGTATTGTTTAATCGATTATGTTCAGTTTGATTGTACAACCCGTGCAATGGATCTATTTGTTCTAATTTGATTAATTGAGATATATGTATATACATATAGTACTATTTACAAAAAATTATAAGTATAGTATTATTAACAACAGTAAATTATTTGGCCACACAACATAACTTTTAAAAAATAGTTTTTTTTTTTTCCTTTTTATATTTTCTATCAACACTGTTTCCCTAATTGTCCCTACCGTAATATAGCAGTGGCAGTATCTTTCAACTGCTTCACTCTATTCACCGTTTGTGGTGGACTTTGAAGGGAAAGGCGTCCCTTTACACACAACCTCTACGCGACCCACAATCCGGAATTGCTCTATATTGCTCAAGAGTTGCTCAGAGTTTTTGGTTAGCTAACTTGGAGTTCAGTACTCCCCCACAGTGTTGTCACAGCTTTTTTTCAAGCTCAGCTTTTTTTCTCAGCTATCAACTCAGCGCTCAAAATATATCACACTCAGAGCTCAAAACACAAAATATCACACTCACTCAGAGATCTTGACACTCAGAGTCACTTCTGCTTATTTCTACTTCATCACAATCATTTTTCTACCTATTTATCCTCTCTATTTTGTTTTTATAATCAATATAATCAATTAATCCATTCACCCACTGGAGCTCCGTCACCGGTGTAGGACCACACTTGGGGCCAACGGAGTGCGGGTAATCCTTCTCTGCAGACTTTTTATGAAAAAGGTGTCTGCTTACCTCTCACTATTGACCGGTCTCTAACTTGAAGAAAAACACCGCACGCCGTTGGTTCCCTCCTGTATCCCTCCCGGGATCTTGGACTCCTGGCTGGCTCGCCAAATGCGGAGGGAAGCCTTTGACTCCCTCCTTATTAAGTTCAATTTGAGATGGGTTTTTCAAGTGGAAGAATTCTCAAGATAAAGATGAAGGAAATAGCAGAAGTTTAATCTTTTATTAAATGGTAAAATGTTGATTCAACATGGGAAAACCACAAACCTACGCAGAGGATTCAGAATTCCCCGAACAATAACAAACATTAGTTTTTACAATATCATAACTCCTCCTTTATGTTGCTAATACACCAATGATATGTGGTAACACCTTTTCATAATATCTTATTTTATCCAATAACAAATTAGGCAAAACATTAATATGTTATATGACCTGTTCTTACCCTATGCGCTTGGGGGCACTCTTGATCTATCAAATAAAATTGTTTGTGACCTTTCCTCCTTATTAATCAGCTTAGTTATGGAACACAGGAGGAAAACATTCCTGTTTTGACTGGTGTGCTAGATGCCCTGTCCTTGCTGACAGAGAGCTATCCTGCACTCTCTCTCACCCCCCATCTCAGTACTTTTCCACTAGATCTTGACTGTATTATTTAATTATTTATATAATATTATTTATTCTTGGGCCTACAGAAGTTTCACAAAACAGCTTACTTCCACAGAACCGATAAGAAAAACACCAGTGCACCGCCAGAGGTTTCTGCTGCTGGGCCGCCAACTATGCCACTAACGGGCTGCCAGTGGCCCACCAACTGTTTGCTCTTTGGGCAGACTTGCACAATTGATGCTGTAAAAGGGTAAACAATCCTGACATCATCTGCAGTTTGCTAGTTACAACTTCAGACTTATATTTTAACTAGTAGTTAGACTGCTAATCTGCACACTTATTGAGCACAGTTCTAGATGAAGTTACATCTTGCAATTGAAATAGCCTACCACAACAAACATCTTGCTGAGTTACTTAGCCAGCAGTAGACTAGCTAGCTAACGGTGTGTCAAGCTATGGTAGGCTACTTTAAACTACCTCGTTGCCTTCAGCATTGTAATGACACTACCCCCCTAAGGCTGCAAACCATAGCTGCAAACAAGTAGCTAGGTATTTCGCTTGTAGTTTGCTAATTCTTATGAGGATGCCCTTGTGTATTTTTCAATATAACCTTAATGCATTTGGAGGCGGCGAGTGCCTTCCAGTCGTCACTGAGGGAAGAAAGTACCTTGGGCTAGAGCGGTTCACAGAACCGTGGCATGAAACCTGCTGTGATTCGTTGAAAGGACGTCTGATTGGCTGCAGTAAACACAGTTGAAAAAAAACAGCTTTGTGGATTTCTTTGCACATCTTGCTGTGAGGATTGTCTCAAAAATCAGAAAT
Source organism: Synaphobranchus kaupii (assembly GCA_029718625.1). Lineage (NCBI taxonomy): Eukaryota > Metazoa > Chordata > Actinopteri > Anguilliformes > Synaphobranchidae > Synaphobranchus > Synaphobranchus kaupii. The sequence continues at coordinate 65,990,863 of CM056378.1, forward strand.
GAATAGAACAAATAAATGCAGCTGACCCACAAATAAATTAAACTGATTCACAAATAAATGCGACTGTCATGTTTATTTGTGAATCCGTTAATTTATTTGTGGATCAGCTGCATTTATTTGTGAATCAGTTCTATTTATTTGTGGATTCGTTCCATTTATTTGTGGACCAGCTGCATTTATTTGTGAATCAGTTGCATTTATTTGTGAATCAGTTACATTAATTTGTGGATCAGCTGCATTTATTTGTGAATCCGTTGCATTAATTTGTGAATCTGGTTAATTTATTTGTGGATCAGCTGCATTTATTTATTTTTGAGACAATAATACCCCCACATTTCTAAGGGTATTTTGGACTGTAAAAAATATATTTTCAGTTAAAATGCATGTACCCAGGACGGGCAACTCCAGATGGTCCCAAGATGAAAATACATTTGCCACAGTCCTTAAGTGCATTAAAAAGACAGATAAATTCACGTTTTAATATTTCGGACTCTTTGTTTGGAATATTGTTATAGCCACATTGTGGGCATGATGATGTTTGTCCAGAATGCGCTGAATACATTCTAAAATATTTAAAACCTTGGCGCCTGGGAAACAATGAATCTCCACTGATTTCCTTTTTATGTTTCTAGTGATAGAATCACCGATTATCAATGAGGAAGGAGGAGGGGGCGGCGGTGGAATTCTGTCCAGTGAAACTGGAGGGGAATGTGAGGGGATTTTCACCTGGGAGGGAACAGCAGGCCGCGAAATTGCTTGAAAGCCCGGCTGTTCTGTGATGATGTGATGACCAGGACGGGAAAACTGTTTGGTCATAGCCGGAGGGGGGGCCGGCGGTGATTGAAAGCATTGGGGCATTGGGACCCATTCAATGGTACAGGAGAAGAGGGCGGTTTTAGATGTCCGGCCAACGGAGGAATATCCTGCTCATCAAAGATGTCAAATCCAGCTGAATATCTTGGAATGGAGGGGTGCGTCTACCACCATGTTTCCGACGGCCAGCTACAGCCCATGGCTTCAGTTACAGCCCATGGCTCCAGTTGCAGTTGGTGTGGAGTGGAACTGACCGGGGCTTTGGGTCTTGTTCACAGTTGGACCCAGCTAGGGATCCTTAATCTGGGTGAGAACATCATCCGTGCACGGGACAGCGGTGGTAGTTTGTGCAGCACAAAAGGACACAAGGGAATTGATGAGTTTCCCATCCTCCTGGATCTGGTGTAGCATGGATATTCTCCCTTCCAGTTCTGTAATCTTCCGACTAAGCCGATTGCAGGTCTCACAATTGGACGAAGGGGTGAGTGGAGGCATGACTGTCGGGAACTAGTAAAGTTGTCGTGAGGGCTGCTACACCACAGCCCACAATAATGACGTGGCTTAGGCAGTAACGTTGCACAGACGTAGTTTCCAGGAAAACTTACCAACAAGGGCCCAAAAACTGGGTTCCGTTGCAAGGATCAGGCTCTGGTAAGGTTACGTTGGCATAGGCTACCTCTTTCCTGATAGTTAGCGTTCTAAAAGCAGTAAAATAGTAAAACCACATAAAAGTGAATATGAATAAAACCAGGATGATCGGTTTAAAACAGCAAGTAAATAAAATAATAAAACAATAAAATGATTAAATTGTGCTAAATAAAACAATTAAAAAAATTATTTAAAATAATGATATGCATAGACAGCCCTGACTCTGCGACTGCTAAGCACTCGATTTGTCAGCAGAACTGACGTTGAATGATCACACAGCCCTGTCTAAGGCAAACCGGTAAACGGAAATCTTTTGATGTTTCTGTCCTGCCCTAACTTTTTGACTTTTCCAAAATAGTTATACTGCAAATAATTATAATTATAGTTTTTCTTGTTTGTTTGTTTTTTTACCTCAAAGACCCCCTCTAACCGCCACGTTCAACACCAATTGGCGTTGGTACCCAAGTGTGAATTGCTGCTTCTACCCTACCCTCCAGGAGCCGTATTGATGGCATTTGCATCATGGCCGCATTAGTGTCCTTAGACAGTAATCATGTATATAAATGGTTATTTTATAAACCCAAAATAAAAAATATTTAAATTGATTAAAATATGTTTTATTTTCCTAGAGGAAATAATTTTGACTCTGCCATTGTAGGATATACAGGGGGTGGTCAAAACATCAGAAACACCAGTTTTCCAGAAAACATAAAACTGCCACATGTTTGCTATGTAAACCCTCAACCTCTGTTCCTAACCTGATTGGGATGGCAGGTGTGCCATCCGCCAAGTTACGGCTTGGTGGGGCATGCCCCATACCTATACAGCACAGAGAGTTTGGCACTTTTCAGGGTTTCCTACAGAAGTAACCACAATGACCATAGACTCTCAGCCCTTAAAAACATTAACTTTTGTATGTTCTGACCTCATGTAACCACACAGCATTCAGATACAACTTCACACATCCACACAATAAAGCCCAAACTTGGGTTATTTTGCCATTTTTCTCCTTCTTCTTCCTAATTTTCCTGCCAAACTGCCTGCCTCCGTCGCGATGTTATCCAATGGGGAGAATTATTCTTTGAGGGTATGGTCTGTATACCTGCTCATCAAGCTTATCGCCAAATAAAAACGCTTCATACTAATGTTTTTTAATGTTAATATAGCTAATGGCTTCATGCTTTCCAAGAAGCTACTGTGGCCTAATGGTCAGAGTTGCTGTCTCTCACACAGAGGGTTGTGGGTTCGAGCCCAGCAGGGCAGATGCTTATTTTCCACAAAAACAATGTGCAACTGTTAAGTACTTTTAATTTATTAGACTGTTATTATTTTCACATTAACACATTAACATATTTTTATTGCAAAGGCAAAAGAGGTTTCCAATATTAACTGTTCAATGTTTCACTTGTATTTCACTTGTACTATATCACACCCTCCCCAAACCGGACGCTCGCTCTTGTCTGGTTTGGGGAGGGTGTTACGCTCTGCTCTTGCGGTCATGACTGACTGACTGTGGACACCGAACCTCAACGTACCCTTGCCAACATTTCTTTATTCATTAATTTCTTCACTTCAGCTCTATTAACTTTATCCTTTTCACACATAACACAATGTCACCATAAAATTAACTACTAGGAAAATTAAGAATTTACGATAATAGCCTACATTAAGAATTTATGCTAGCCTCCTTTAAGCTGCAATCCTTTAAGAGATCGGATTTATAAACCGCCAATTCCCCAAACATATCTGATTCATGGTTAGTCACTTTAAAAAAAACAATAGCCTCCGAATGTGGCTCTAGTCTACGCTACTCAGCAGATAATGTAGCTTACTGAAAACACTTTTAATAATAATAAGAATAATCTCTGGTATGTACTTTCTTAGTAGTACCTATTGTTTTCTTCCTGGCTAAGATTCCTGCGTTGTCCAATTAAGCTTGTTAGCCAACGTTACTGTTGCCAGAGAAACGTCAGTCTCATTCTAGTCAGGAAGCAAATAGAAGCTAGGCTACTACGAAGCGAATCAACATGCCTTATACCCTACATTCATTGCACTACAGAAAACTAAACTAAACCTAGCTGTCCGGTACCAAAACATTTGCCGCAGGTAACATTCTACACTACCAGAAAAAAAACTGCGAAGGAATTCTGCTGTGCTTATGAACTCACTAACTCGCTCGCTAGCTCCTAGCCCACACATGGAAGGTTGGAGTTACGCATCCGGCAATCCAGTTTTGAATAGTCTAACGTTAAATGTATTTCATTTTCTATAGAATACTAATAGCCCTATTTTAAAACTGTATTTCCATATTTTACTGATGCAAACTATTTAGGCTGTACTAGCTATTTAGGCTGTATGTCTTTCAGCTAGAATGTGTTTGCATCTAGCCCATTGTGCATGCATGTCTCCATATAGAATTGGTTCATTAATTTACATGCTTCTTCACGATCCATAGCTCAGGTGGTGCTGTTCATTGTATTTCATTACACATTAAATACTGCTCATCTACAAACTCTTTTAATGTAATTATGTGCTGTCTGTAATAGGATAACTGTTCTCATTCTTGTCAATAGAGGGCGTTATGGTTACGCGAATGTCTGCATGCATTTCTTTGGAATGCATGTCTCTCTCCATGTTTATCTTCATGCATTATTCATCATTAGTTAGCGAAAGAATAAGTGATATCAGATCAAAAATGTCTACGACGTTAAAAAAAAGCCAAGTTACTCATGCATAGCCTACAGAGCGCTGTCTATAAGTCCTTAATTCCAACTTTAATTCCAACAAACTAGGCCTGCCTTTAAAAGTATTGATAGCAAAATGTGCCCAAGTTACAACTAACAATATTGCCTATCGTAGCTCACACTAAATAAACTAGCTCTATTCCAAAGCAGTGCTATCCAAACTTTCCTAAATTATTTAATGCAACTTGGCCCTGTGTTTCTTCATCTTACCATCTCAAGAGAATGTGGTCAATGAAACTGTATGTGCCACATCAAACTGCAAAATTAAAATAATTTATAGTGGAAATACTCTGATTCAGATGTGTTGCACTTAGAAATTAAACAGAAAAATTACTACACTATAGGGCATGTTTGAAAAGCACAAAATTAATAAAATGTATTATTATTATTATGTATTTATTGATTTATTTATTTGGATTTCTATCAAAACCTGTGTGGTCCTACAGAGCATATATATCCTTGTGTTCACAAAATTCTGTTTGCAAATATCATAACTACTATTATGTTAAGAAAATTGGTACTATTACTTATTTGCCACCATCTGACCCACAAACATGTCTGGATACGTTTGTAAAAATGCTATATGTACGCTATTTTCTAGGTAAAAATATTACTCATTTTTATCTGCATTTATTTATTCATCACCCCTTTCTCTATTGTACACGATGTTTCTTGATATAAATGTCTGTTTGTGAATTGTAAAGAAATCTGTAGCAGCAGTTAACATTTTAAAACCTGTACATTTTCTAAAGTAAACTTGCCAACAAAGTACAACCATATCCTTTCTGGAGTGTAATTATTCACAACTGTTAAAAACATTCATTGAAATCATATATTGTCCCATGAGGCACAATCTCTTCACATGCAAAGATGAAGAAACACAGGGCCAAGTTGCATTAAATAATTTAGGAAAGTTTGGATAGCATTGCTTTGGAATAGAGCTAGTTTATTTAGTGTGAGCTACGATAGGCAATATTGTTAGTTGTAACAGCGCTATGTAGGCTATGCGTGAGTAACTTGGCTTTTTTTCTTTTTACGTCGTAGACGTTTTTGATCTAATTATCTATTCTGTAATGTGAATCTTGTGCCATGTGTACATTTTATATGATGACTTGTTTTTCTTTATAATTATGCCAATCAACCATAATTGCATGTTAGTCATATTTTTTATATTAAGTGCTAATAAATCATAAATTACATGTCAGTTATAGTATGTCAGTGACTGTTATATCAGTAATAAGTTAGTACACTTCAACAAATGTATATGTCATGGTTATTTGCAGCCTTTGTTTTTCGATGTTTTTGGTTTCCTTTTTGGCGTCGTCAGGACTCTCTATCGGATTTTTTCCGCCTCATTTTCTAGTCTAAAATTAATTGCTATTGCAATTCATGAGTATTCACCCCCCCCCCCCCCTTGTCTTATTTTCTTTTCAAAACCGTTCATAAGAACTATATTCTGGACTTAAAGAGAATACCAAACCCGGACTACTTCGCTAGGACTAACCCGAGATAAGGAGGACTGGAGCACACAGAGCTCAGAGCAAAACAAAATATTTTAATACGACTGACGTTTCGACGTCAACGACGTCTTCTTCAGAGTCAAAATGGATTTTCCATTTTGACTCTGAAGAAGACGTCGTTGACGTCGAAACGTCAGTCGTATTAAAATATTTTGTTTTGCTCTGAGCTCTGTGTGCTCCAGTCCTCCTTATCTCGGGTTAGTCCTAGCGAAGTAGTCCGGGTTTGGTATTCTCTTTATTCACTGGTCCTTCTGTTGAGCACCTATAGTTCCTTGTCTATATAGCCGGTTTGTAGCGCGTTTGGGATCACCCCCTTTTTACTTTATATTCTGGACTTATTTATCTAACCCCCCACCCCCTAAGTGGGGGACACTGAACAATAATTTTGGATAAGAACTGGAAAAAATCTGAGGTACAATATATAAGAATGAAAAGGCAGTTTTATAAAAACATGAAACCATTCCATTATACATTTGAATGGAAACTATTTCCACAATAACAAACCTTTCTGCCTGTTGTGATTTCATATTGTACTTTTTTTTTTACTAAATGAAGATGGAAACCCCCCACCCCTATACCTCAATGGTTTGCCCCTGTATTGCTCCTAGCTCACACAGCCTGTCCTCTCATTTTGTTTTTGCGCTATGTGGAATGCGATGCCAAATTCACGATGGTTAAACATATTACAGATTGTAGGTTGCATGAAGCGGGAGGTGAGGGTGTGTGTGTGTGTGTGTGTGCATGTGTCATTTGTGTAACTGCAGTGACAGTGCAGTGCTTGTTGCAGACTGAGCTCACTGGCATTAACGTTAGCCTTTGCGTTGAGCACTGAGGTTTGGCGTTAATGGCGTAACATTTGCACTTGCAGCAGAGCAAGCTACAATCAGTGTAGCTAGCCAGCCACTCGCTTTCACCCTCCATACGAGAAAATGAATGACAGACTGCCTGGTGGTGGAGTCGAGAGAAATAACTGTTTCCAACCCACTATCCGTTTCATTCATTAAACTTTCAGTTTAACTACTGGTCATGTTAGCTTGCTCCAGCTTGAGCCAGCTCTCGGCTGCTGTGCTGATTAATGGGTGGAGAGAAAACAACATCAAAATTGGATTCGCATGTACAGTGGTGTTAAAAAAAATAGCAGTACAACATCAGTAACCTGTTGAACCACTGTTATTAGTAGTAGTGATATTTCTGCATGGCAAATAATTTACTTGTAGATGTAGTAGTGTAATAGAAAAACAACAGACCCAACTGTCATGACATGCACGCTGCTTGTTCTGAGTAATTGACTCATTCATTGAAAGGGGTGTGTTCAAAATAATAGTAGTGTGGAGTTTAATTAGAGAATTCATTCATTCTGTGAAAAAAAAACAGGTCAAACAAGTATTCCACAGGTAAACATGTGATGCCATCATGATTCTGTATAAAAGGATATCAAAAGACTCCTGATATCTTATTTCCAGGTACTCTTAGAAGCAATACTATATGTGTAATTTTAATTTATTTATTTATTTTACTATTTAATTACTATGTGTAATTTACAGCTTAATCTAGTCCCACCCCCCAATTCCCATAGTGATCCATTCAAATGCAGAGAGGTTATAGTATTGCTTCTGGTTGGCCGCTAAAATCCTTATTTTTAAATCACTCGGTCCGTTTTAAATGCGCCTTGCCTAGAGGTATTCCGCCCAGTTTCCCCACCTATCCCTCCACTGATCAGGAGGAGCCTATGCAGGGGGATGGGTCGTCTCTCCACCAACCTAGGAGAGCGAAACCGCGGGCATACTGGTGCCAATACTGCAAGCATAGGGGTCATACAAAGGATCGATGTCCTAAGTTGACAGGAAACAAGGGATCTCACGGGGGAAACCAAGGTCTCCAGTGAGACAAAATAGTACTCCCTCTCAGACCCTGTTAACCATTCAACTGTTTTGGGAGGGACGCTCTGTTAGCGTTAACGCTTTTATTGATTCCGGGGCCGTGGAGTCTTGTATTGACGCCAAATGGGCTAGGAAATAAAAAATCCCCACCAATCTACTCTCTTGCATCTGTCAGGTTACTGCCCTTGATAGTCGTCCTTTGGGTTCTGGGGTTATGAAGCAGAGGACAAATCCAGTAGAGATGCGCATCTCTCTCCAGGGGCACTCGGAGAGAATAGAATTCTTTGTAATTGACTCTCCGTCGCACCCACTGGTACTGGGACATTCGTGGCTAGGGTTACATAACCCTCATATCTGTTGGGGTACAGATAGGAAACCTATTCATCAGTGGGGCCCTCAGTGCCAGCCACAGTGTCGTTCACTTGCCTTCTCTTCATTGGGCCACGCCCCTGATCTCTCCGAGTTCGGCTCTGACAGTGATTCAGAGGAAGCGAAGTCTCACTACAACTCGGAGAACTCTCTTTCCCTCGCTGAGAGTAGAGAGGAAAGTCTTTCCTGGGACCACTTTGCGGAAGGGGGTTCCATGGAGGAGGGGGATCTTTCCACCTCTGATTTTGAGTGGGACAGGTTGTCTGACACTTCCTCCGGTGCGCCGGAGGTGGTGGGGCGCTCGAGTTTGCTCTACTCGCGGGTGTTCCAGCGGAGTACTCAGACCTCGCCGAGGTTTTTAGTAAACGCGCCACCAGATTGCCGCCCCATAGACCATATGATTGCGCCATTGAACTGTACCCGGGTACTGTTCCTCCCAGTGCCTGAGAGTGCTGCCATGAAGCAGTATATTGAGGAATCTTTGGCTAATGGTTTTATCACACCATCTACGTCTCCAGCCGGCGCTGGTTTTTTCTTTGTTAAAAAGAAAGATGGGGGGCTGAGACCTTGTATAGACAATCGAGGGCTCAATGACATCACCATAAAAAATCGGTATACTCTCCCAGTCATGAACTCTGCATTTGAGCGCTTGCAGGGGGCGTCAGTCTTTTCCAAACTCGACCTTCACAATGCCTACAACCTTGTGTGCATGCGTGAGGGCGATGAGTGGAAGACAGCATTTAACATGCACCATGGTCACTACGAGTACCGGGTCATACCTTTCGGTCTCACTCTGTCTTCCAGGTTTTCAGGTTTTGAGAGAGATGCTGGAGAAATCAGTTTTCGTCTACTTTCGTAGACGATATTTAAATTTTTTCTCCGGATCTCTCATCCCACATCATCCACGTTAGGCAGGTTCTGGAGGCACTTCTTAAGGTCCAGCTATTTGTTAAGGCTGAGAAGTGTGCCTTTCACACCAGCTCTGTCTCTTTTTTGGGGTTCATTGTGGCGAACGGTAAGGTACTTATGGACCCAGAGAAAATTTCAGCGGTGAAGAACTGGCCTACGCCCAATTCGGTGAAGCAAGTACAACGCTTATCCGGAATTTTAGCACGGTATCCGCTCCCATCACAGTCCTTACCAAGAAGACATTGCCTATTAGTTTTCAGTGGAATCCTAGGGTGGAGGCGGCTTTCATTGATCTTAAGAGGAGGTTCTGCTCCGAACCTATCCTGATAACTCCCAATCCCTCCCTCCCCTTTGTGGTAGAGGTCGACGGCTCTGAGCTGGGGGTTGGAGCTATCTTTTCCCAACACTCTCCCCTGGACCGCAAACTCCACACTTGCGCGCATTTCTCTCGTGTCCTTACATCTGCTGAGAGAAATTACGTCGTATGTCAGAGATCGAGAGTTGTTGGCGGTCAAATTGGCGTCAAAGAGTGGCGCCACTGGTTGAAGGGCGCGGAGCACCCCTTTACGGTCTGGACCGACCATAAAAATTTAGAGTATGTCCAACAGGCTAAGACACGCAATTCACGACAAGCTCATTGGTCATTATTTTTCACAAGGTTCAATTTACTTATTGCCCCGGGTCTAAGAATATTAAACCTGATGCATTGTCGCACATTTTTGACGGTCAGACAGGGAGTCATGCCCCGAGCCTGTGGTTCCCAGCTCTCAGATTGTGGCTCCATTGCCTGTTTGTGCTGTCTCGGTTGCGATCACGGGTTCTCCAGTGGGGTCATGCGTCACAATTGGTGGCCCATCTGAGTGTTCACCGGACCAGAGAATTTATTCCTCGCCGGTTTTGGTGGCCCAAACTGGAGAGCGATGTGCGGGAATTCGTCGCCGCGTGTTCCACTTGCGCCCATAACAAGGGGTTGTGCCTTTCCCCTTCGGGTCTTTTGCGTCCACTTCCCATTCCCAGTCGTCCCTGGAGTCACATCGCCTTAGACATTGCCGTAGATTTTGTTACCGGTATAGCCCTCATATAGCCCCATGGGAACACCGTTATCTTGGTGGTGGTTGATCGGTTTTCTAAGGCGGCTTACTTCATCTCCCTGTCTAAATTGCCGTCTGCTCCTGAGACGGCTCAGTTAATGGTGGACCACATTTTCAGGGTGCACGGCCTCCCCTTGGATGTGGTGTCGGATCGCGGTCTGCAATTCGCAGCTAAATTCTGGTGCTCTTTTTGTACTCTGTTGGGGGCATCTGTCAGTCTTTTGTCCGGGTTTCATCCCGAAACCAACAGACAGACGGAACGCACCAACCAGAGTATGGAGAGCACTCTACGGTGTCTGGCCGTGGCCAATCCCACGTCCTGGAGTCGCTACCTCGCCTGGGCCGAATACGATATTTAGTCAGGTAGGATATTTTCGTACACTCCTCTCTTTTACGCGCTTTGGCGAAACAAAAGGCTGTGGCCGACAGACATCGTCGGCCTGCCCCTTCTTACTGGGTGGGGCAACGGGTGTGGCTTTCTACACGGGACCTACCTCTACGCGCCTCGGTTTGTAGGCCCTTTTAAAATCATCCGGAAACTCAACTGTGCCTTCAGTTACCATCATCCATGCGCATCCACCCCACGTTCCATGTCTCTCGCTTGAAACCGGTGCTCGTTAGCACTCTTGCTCCGGCTGATAAGTCGCCGCCTCCCCCCCGCTTCGTGGATGGAGGTACGGTGTATACCGTTCGGCGTATTTTGGCTGAGAGACATGTGAGGTGGACTGGGAGGGTTATGGGCCTGAGGAGCGTTGCTGTGTTCCCTCCAGGAACATCTTGGATCCTACTCTAAATAGGGATTTTCGTAGAAGCAAGGCTGAGGGATCGCCTGGAGCCATCCCGTAGAAGGGGGGTCCTGTCATGGTTATTTGCAGCCTTAGCTTTTACGTTTTTGGTTTCCTTTTTGTTGTCGTCAGGACGCTCTATCTGATTTTTTCCGCCTCCGTTCTGGTATTCGTGTCTTGCCCGACAATTATTCCCTTCACCTGTTTTGCGTTTCCTGCCAGCTATAAATACCTCAGGACTTCCACATTTCCGCACTTTGAGATTTTCTTTGCTATGTTGACATACAAAGTCGGTAAGGTATAGGAATTTCGGTCGCTGCATTTCTGAGGTTCATTTGTTAGTTATTCTTGCTGTTTATCGAGATCTCAGTTTTTGGAGGTTGCTTTGTTTTGCCTTGTGCTAGGCTTATCCCAGTCCTGGTGCGGATTCTTCCGCATTTTGTGGCGTCTCTCTCTCTAGATACGCTTTTAGAAATCCTTATCGGTCGCGTTTGGTTCTCCGAACCTTACACTCCCCCTCACAGTATAAGAAGAAATCAGAACACATTTTCGTCCCCAACAACTGGAATTGATCCCCTCTATGTAGTACAGTGTACTGCAGCTCTACTGTAGTACAGATCTATTTAATTCAGCTGTGCAGTGGTGCACATCTCTGGTTGTCATGGACCAAAATGCTTTCAACTTTTGTTCTACATTAGCTCTAAAATGTTCCCACTTATTACTGACACAAAAGCAGCATTTAATTGACAAATTAGTATTATTTGATATGATAAATGGCTAATGATGATTCATTATCAAACTGATAAAAAAAAGATAGAAACTAAAATGTATACATGGCATGCCAGTCATAAATGAGTTTAGAAAATATACGTAAGAGAAATATGACATATAGCAGCTGTTTTATGAAAAACAGTTTTTTCACTTTCTGGTGTTTCCGAGACTTTGTCCACCACCTGTATTACTGAAGGGAATGATTTACTGTACCTGAAGGAAATTGATTACTTTCTTTCATGGTGTAGTGCTAACTTTAGAACTGAATACTTACAAAACTAAAGAGCTAATTATTGATTTTAGAAAAAGTGAGTTGGTGACACCTGTAGTAATCAACACATCCATCATTGATTCTGTGGAATTTGGGTGCTGTTAGGGCCTTTGCTATTAGGGCCCCTGCACTTTGGAATGCCTTGCCCGAGGAGCTCAGGCTTGTAATTTCTTTTAAATCCCTTCTTAAAACCCATTTTTTAAACAAGCTTTTAACTGAATTTTAACTGGTATTTAGGCATTTTATTGCATTTTATTGTACTGTATTTTACCTTCATTCGTTTTATTTAACTTTGGCTAAATTGTGCACTGCGCTAAATAAAATAATTATGATACATTTAACTACAAATCAACAGTTTTGGCTCATTATCAAGTGGGGATTACTATATTTTCATCAGTATAGGGGGGTAGATATCTATGGGTCTTAAACCCCTATGCAAAACATGTCATAAAATGAATAAAGTTTGTTTAGTCCATTATAAAGCATATACATTTGCTCCTTCTGATGGATTAAGAGAAAAACAATGATATCACAGTGTTACCTACACCTAAATATGTAGCCTAATCATTCACTCTTATACCTCAATAAAACATCACTTTTCCCTGTACTCTACAGTATGTATGCTTTTGCCCCGGGATTGCATTTTTCTGTCGTTTTTTAAAGATTTTTATGTTACTATTCATAATGACTCTAAGGAAACTTTTTACATTAATCTACCATATATCAGCGCACAGTAAATTGGAATGAGCATTTGCCATGCCATAAGTGACAAGTATATACGCCATAGCCTATATTATGTACGATAACATGAAAATAAAATAGTATTCCACCATCTGCAAAATGCTGCTAAATGTTCTATCTTCAATGAAAATCAGTACTAGCCTACATCAAAAATAAAATTAACGATTGCACTACAGTATGTGAAGTGCACTCAAAATGCGAAAATAACAATGGGCCTATCAAACATATTGGAAAGAGATTGCTCGAGTGGAAAAACGAACGTACATGTAGCCAACGAGACCAACAGCATTTTAGACGCAAAAATACTTACATATCGATAAAGGGAAACCCCCCTCCCTAATGCGTTATTTATAGAGCTTGCGTAATACGAGACCGTTAAAACGAAAACTGCAGTTACGCTGTAGTAAATTGTTCAAAGCACCCCAGAGGACATTTCATATGCCGCTGCTAAGGTTATAATGTACTCTATTGGATATAAGAGCTGACAATTAAACCACAATGAACTGTAATGAATGAGGCAGGCTTGCAGGGCATGGGGGGTATTACGAGTCGATGTTTCAGATAGTGTAATAGCGGTATAAAGTGTTGTACATTTCTCAAACCGATTGTACCAGACAATAAATGACCACTGAATTTTGAAAGGAACATCTCGATGTGTAAAACCAATGGTAGGATTGCATATTTATTTCATATTTAGTAGCATATATTGCTAGTAGAATACATGGTAGAATGAGAGAATACTTTAATTTTGCTCATGTTTCACATGTTCACATGTTTATTTTGCATTTGAGTGAGCAGGGCTTTTCACGGCTTTTCTGGCTTACGATCAGGCTATTGTTGGGTTTATCTTGTTGCTATGACGGAATTCAAATTTTATATGATGAATAAATACTTTTACGAACTCAAACATAGACGCTATTGTCCACTATCAATCAATCAATATCAATCAATATTTATTTATATAGCGCATTTCACAACAAGTTGTCACAATGCACTTCACAGCAAAACCCAGCCTAACCCCCCACAAGAGCAAGCCAAGGGCAACAGTGGCAAGGAAATACTCCCTGGTGTAACTAGGAAGAAACCTTGGAAGGAACCAGACTCAATGGGGGAACCCATCCTCCTCTGGTCGGCTCAGGGTCTAGGGCTTAAAGACCAACATGGTCAAAACAGCTAATATCCATGATAATATAATTTGCAGCAGCTAGATGACAGTCCAGATGTGGCGGCAGTGATGGTGGGGAACCGGGCGCCGATGGCGGCGGGAGCAGCTGGCAGCGGTGGTAAGGAGGGAGGGGCAAGCGGCAACTCTCGAGATGCGGGGCATAAGCCCCGCCGGCAGAATGTAGAAAAAGAGAGAGAGAAAACAGTTAGGGAAAGTGTAATAGAGCAGCAGGAGCACCAACTGGAGGGGTGGGGGGTGGGGAAGGGGTGGGAGGGTTGGACAAGTGCCCCCGCCAGGAGTAATCTATGGCTGCATAGCTATGAAGACAGAGTTTGAGAAACCATGCAGTCATGAGAGGGAAAACAATCCTACCCACCTATCAAGAGCCAGCCCAGGAAGATGGGGTCACAGCTGTTGACAGGTGACAGTAAGGAAAGGATGCCACCCCACATTACTCTATGGCTAAATGCTTCTCTGGTCCTGTCTCCAGACTATAGATCATTATAAGCCTGATCATAAAGGTGTGTTTTTAATCTAGACTTAAATATTGAGACGGTGTCTGATTCCCTTATAGATTTTGGCAGGGTGTTCCACAGTAGTGGCGCTCTGTAGGAGAAAGCTCTACCACCCGTCAAGTTTTTAGATATTCTTGGGACTACTAGGTAGCCTGCGTCTTGGGAACGAAGTGATCTTTTTGGCTTATATGGTAAAAGCAGATTACATATATACACTGGCGCAAGTCCATTTAAAGCTTTCAAGGTCAGAAGCAAAACCTTAAAGTCTATCCTAAACTTAATTGGTAGCCAATGAAGCGATGCTAGTACTGGGGTAATATGCTCATATTTCTTAGTTCTAGTTAAAATGCGAGCAGCTGCATTCTGCACAAGCTGGAGATTATTTAGCAAGGACTTAGGGCAGCCAGATAGCAGGGCATTACAGTAATCTAGCCTAGACGTAACAAAAGCATGGATCAATTTCTCTGCGTCCCCTATTGATAGGAAGTGCCTTATTTTAGCTATGTTCCTTAACTGAAAGAAAGCTACTCTAGATATGTTTTTTATGTGCGCGCTAAAGGTTAGATCTGGGTCTATAGTAACACCTAGGTCTTTCACAGCTGAGTTTGGAACAACTAAACAACCATCGAAATTTAAAGTAGATGTACCCAGTTTCTCCCTTTGTTTTTTTGGAGAAAGTGGTAGTGCCTCGCCGGGTTTCATGGAAATGTATATCTGCGTATCGTCCGCATAGCAGTGAAAATCTACCCCATGTGCCCGAATAATATCACCAAGGGGTAGCATATATAATGAAAAGAGTACTGGGCCTAGCACTGATCCTTGTGGAATACCATATTTCATTACTGAGTAACTGGATGATACTTCATTTAATTTAACAAACTGCTTCCTATTGTATAAGTATGATCTGAACCATGCAAGAGCTTGACCATTTAGTCCAACACAGCCCTGGAGTCTCTTCAGTAGAATCTCATGATCTATTGTATCAAAAGCTGCACTTAGGTCAAGGAGTACAAGAACAGACACAGAGTTTTGGTCGGCTGATAATAGTAAATCGTTAATAACTTCAACAAGTGCCGTTTCAGTGCTATGGTAGGGTCTAAATCCTGACTGGAACATTTCATGGATATGGTTTGAGCTAAGGTATGCACCAAGTTGCTTAGCAACAGCTTTCTCTAATATTTTTGATAGAAATGGAAGATTTGAAATGGGTCTATAGTTTTCCAATTTGTCAGATTCGAGGTTTGGTTTTTTCAGTAATGGCTTAATAACTGCCATTTTTAGTGGCTCTGGTACATATCCTGCCACTAAGGATGTGTTAATGATTTTTAACATATGCTGGCCTAGTATGGGGAAAAGTTATTTAACTAATTTTGTAGGGATTGGGTCGAGTAGGCAGGTAGTCGGTTTTGAGGACATAACCAGTTTAGACAGCTCCTCCATGTCAATTGGCCTAAAATAGTTTAGTGCCACTGTTGATACATCTTCCTGTGTTGACCAGGATCTGGGCTGTTCAATGATTATGGGAGGAGTGATGCCTAGAGGAGGAGGCAATTTGGAGATCTGGTCTCTAATAGCTTCAATCTTTTGATTAAAAAAATTCATGAAATCATTACTGCTGTAAACGCTGGGGTAGGATGAAAATTCTGATGATGGTTTTTTAGTCAAATTGTCCACAGTGCTAAACAAAAAATTTTGGTTGCATTTGTTTTATTCAATTAATTTAGAGAAAAAGGCAGATCTAGCTGATACAAGAGCTTGCTTGTACTGGAGGAGGCTATCTTTCCATGCAAGACGAAATACTTCTAGTTTAGCTGACCGCCATTTTCGCTCCAGTTTTCTTGTGGACTGCTTCAGGGCACAGGTAGTGTCATTGTACCAGGGAGTACGGTTTTTCCGACAAAACTTTCTTTTTAGAGGGGCAACCATATCAAGGGTGCTTCTGAGAGTAAAACTTAACTGGTTAGTCAGTTCGTCCAGCAATACTTCAGTGGTATTTTCTTTGTTTGAAAGGAGTGATTCCGGAAGCATATCTATAAACTTTGGAATGGCGTCAGAGTTTAACAACCGGCTGTAATAGTGTCTTGGCTCTGATATAGAAGTGGTCGTTGCCTCGATTTCAAAAGTAATAAGGAAATTATCAGATAATACAGGGTTATGGGGTGCAATAGTAAGATTCATAACATTGATACCATAGGATAACACTAAGTCTAGGGTGTGGCTATGGTAATGAGTGGGTCCACAGACATTTTGTTTGAAACCAACAGAGTCAATAATAGAGGCAAAGGCTGTTCCTAGGGGATCACCCGGTTTATCCACATGTATGTTAAAATCACCAACAATCACAACCTTGTCTGCCGAAATAGCAAGGCAAGACAATTCAGTTAGCTTAGCAACTAAGGTTAGCTAGCCGGACTTAAGTTGGTTTTCATTGGATAGTCAAAATCATAACGGGTAGTAGTACTGGGTCCTAACAACCTGGCATATATAATCAAAAAAAAAAGGTGACTTGATTTCGTCTGTCTGATAATGGCCCGTTTAGCGAACCGTTTTGTAAAAACTCCATTGACCGCCAGTCATTCAATGAGTGCCTGTTGTCTGTCTAATAAGTTCCAAGTGCGGATATTCCAGCCCCGAAATTGGACCTCTTGCTCCACCTACCCACTTTTCTCAGATCCTTACTTGCCCCTGCCGAAGGTCCCTAATGTAAAGTATCTAAATTTGCTGGTATAGCCTAGTTCGTTTTAAAATTGTGGTAGGCTACCACGTTATTTTCCCGGTAGGTACCGTGCAACCTTAGATAAAGTAAATCTGCTCTGAGTGAATGCACAAGGTGCCGAGCGAATACGAATAAGCCTACTATAACTTCTAGTAGCCCAACTTAGTATGCACGAAGCAGTACCACAAATACCCGTAGTAGTACTATCCACATAAAGCTACACGCGTAACGTTGCAATGTGAATTAGGGTTATCTGCAATCAGTAGTAGGCTAGGCTAATATAGCCTACAAATCCCTGGCAATGATACAAATTAGCCGTAATAATGACGAATAGGCTACAACACTTAAATTCAACCTGAAAACTAGTAGCTAGCTATCCAAGTAGGCTACGCAGATGCAGTAGGCCTACAAGCGCAATTATGTCGCGATAAATGAAAAAAATACCATGCAGGATACAGATCGGGCCAAAGATATAGAATGTACAAATACTTACCCGGTCAACGGTAGGCCTAGTCTTCACATCGTTTACCGATTACTCACGCTGAACTAATTACGATAATAGTTGGAGCAGCAGTGCGTTAAGACGTGAACTATGTAGACTAATCATTATGTCACAATTTTTTGTAATTTATTTAATTTCTTAATTTTTTATTTTTTCTCAACTTACGTATCAGCATCCGTGAACGGCCACGAACCTCTCGTTTCAGAAGCCAGCTCAACGAATAGCCTAGTCGGACCGCGTCCACAATGCATCAAGATCTCTTTGCTCTCCCACTTCCAGAGCGAGACAGCAAGTATGCGAACATGATCAACCAATGTTCCAGGGCAGGGTGTATAGGCTTACCGTTTAGGTTAGCCCAAAGATCATATAAACGTTACCGTGCGTTTTTATGCATCAAAAACCAATATAGTCTGTTAATGTTAGCTAGCAATCACCAGTTGGAAGGTTTCAAATAGCAAGGAATGAGGTCCGGGTTACACGACAGGATGCACGCTTTAAATAGCCATAGCCTACACAACTTGAATATATCGCCCTTCCTTGACCGGGACGGGCGACGGCTATTAGCTAGCCTGCTTGTTGCAGGAAAAGCGTACGAGTTGAAAGGGGTAGTGGAATATACGAGATCAGCGCATGTAGTTTAGTCTGGTAGTGTGCAGTATGCATGCAGAAGGAAGCATGTTATTTGAATACATCGCCCCTTCCATAGCGGACCACAAGCTTAACCGTAACTGCAGTCACTTAGCTTTAGCGACGATTTCAGAAATAGTTATTTTTCACTGGCAGTGTGCAGCATGCGCCATGCATGTAGAAGGAAGCACGTTTAAAACAGCAGAATGTTAGTTGAATACATCGCCCGTTTCCATAGCGGATCCACCATGGTAGGGTGAGGCGGTTAAATAGACCGCCTTGTTATGTGAATGGACTGATAGGTGAATCGTCACTACTCAGCTGAGCTGTCAGCTGATTCACCTATGGCCAGGTTTCACTCTCGTGACCTGCCTGAACTAACGCTATGCTCGATTAGCAATAGTATAGGCTACCTATAGCTAATTAATGTCCGCAAATAAAGATGTTTTATATGTTTTATAAATATGTTTTTAGGCTATTATTCTGACAAAAACAAACCAATTCGATATGACATTGCATGCAGTCCTATGCATTGAACTCATCTTATTTTGCTTCTGAAAATAGCTACAAAGTGTAAGCCAGGCTAAAGTTT
Source organism: Synaphobranchus kaupii (assembly GCA_029718625.1). Taxonomy (NCBI): domain Eukaryota; kingdom Metazoa; phylum Chordata; class Actinopteri; order Anguilliformes; family Synaphobranchidae; genus Synaphobranchus; species Synaphobranchus kaupii. The sequence continues at coordinate 66,009,522 of CM056378.1, forward strand.
CTGTCTACACGAAACAAAATCGTTCATTTTGACACGGTAGGTCTAGGCTATATGAGAAATTGAATATTCAGTTCATTCATTTATGTGGTATATTTAAAATGTTATAGCATACGTCAAAAATGAACTTCATTCATTGCCATTCATTCACTGCTCATTGCCATTCATTCATTGTTCATTCATTGCTTGTCTACGTGGTCGCGGCCATTCTTACAGGTCAATTCTTCATTCTTTTGCCCTGGCAAACTTGTTGATTAGCCTACGTTCTACAAATTGAGACAGTCTCAACTTGAGCCCTCATTGGGTTGATAGCCTATGCTTCAAAAATAAGTTAGTTAGTGGTAGGCTACACATGTTAACGCAGCTTTTGTTTTCTCCCGCTGTTGTTTTTGTTTAGGCTACGTTTCATATAACCCGATTTTTGTTTCATTTTTAACTGTGCTGCTAACTGACGTCGGAAACGAACGTGCGTGCAATGTGCTTTTTTGGAAGTTATGCCCACATAACTGAATTAAAATGTATGTGTTTGCCTCCAAGCGGCTGAGGGCCCGGGCTCTTGACATTTTGCCTCCAAGGGGGGCCCCAGCCCCCCCCCCCCCCCCCCCCCACTAGTTATGCTAGTACCTATTAGACAATTACTTTACCGATCTTAAAAATGTATTCCCATCCGGAAAATAATCTGACAGCACAACCGACTTTCCTTTAGTTTCTACTAGAAATGTAACTATTTCCTTAGCTGTCTACATCGAACCATCTCCCATTTGACTAATTTTGGATACGTCATATCGGAAACTGTCATTTCGGATACAGAGGAAGAATCAGAATTGCCACCATCGTCTTCTTCCATCTCCCCCGCCTCCATTTCTCCCTCCCGCCCCACCCCACCCTTCTCTGTTTCCCCGACCTCAGCCCCTTCCTTCAAGGCCGCTGAAACTACACTACCTGGTTCTGTCTGCTTCTCAATTCCTAATTCTACCTGCTTCCCCCCCTCCGAAACTGAAATGTCTTTCCTCTGAACATTATCTGCACTGACCTTCTAACTTTCCCCAATCCTGAACCAGTTGTTAAAATCGCTCCTGGAGCATCCACCTCTCCTGATTCCTTACTCACCAGTTGCCCCTGCTGACGCTTTGTCCACCGCCTGTTCACCTCTGCGTAGGAAACTACTACTTTAGTCGACGGTGCTGAAGGCGGGGTTAACGGCACAAAAAACCCCTTTACCCAGATACCACTCTCTATAAACGTAGCAACTAAGTTTTCCATCTTAAGGAACACCTTTGCGCAGATGGTGACGCCGGTGTCACCTTTTTGCTCAACTGAGACATTCGTTGCTACTGCAGCCGAACTATTATTGGAAATCACAAACTCTGTGTTTTAAATTTATTGGTAGACGGTTTGTGACGATTTCTGCCGAATACATAGTTTCTAAGTGTCACTATTTCCCTGTAGCAAGTCCATTTATCAAGCAACCCCCCACCTAGTCTATACCTACCTATGCGTGACATAGTGGACAATAGCGTCTATGTTTGAGTTCATAAATATATTTATTCATCATATAAAATTAGAATAACGTCATAGCAACAAGATAAACCCAACAGTAGCCTGATCGTATGCCAGAAAAGCCGTGAAAAGCCCTGCTCACTCAAATGCAAAATAAACTGTGAAAGTACTGTCTCATTCTACCATGTATTCTACTAGCAATATATGCTACTAAATATGAAATAAATATACAATCCTACCATTGGTTTTACACATCAAGAGGTTCCTTTCAAAATTCAGTCGTCATTTTTTGTCTGGTACAATCGGTTTGAGAAATATACAACACTTTATACCGCTATTACACTATCTGAAACGTCGCCGCGTAATAGCCCCATTCCCTGTAAGCCTGTCTCATGCATTACAGTTCATTCTGGTTTAATTGTCGGCTTTTTTATCCAATAGAGTACATTATAACCTTCGCAACGGTATATGCCAAGTCTTTTTGGGTGCTTTGAGCAATTTACTACAGCCCAGCATAACGGCAGTTTTCGTTTTAACTGTCTAGTATTACGCAAGCGCTATAGAATATGCATTATGGAGGGGAATTTCCCTTTTGCGATATGTAAGTATTTTTGTGTCTAAAATACCGTTGGTCTCGCTGGCTACATACGTACATTCGTGTTTCCACTCAAGCACTGTCTTTCCAATATGTTTGATAGCCCTATTGTTATTTTCGCATTTTGAGTGCATTTCACATACTGTAGTGCAATCGTTAAATGTATTTTTGAAGTAGGCTACCGATGTTCATTGAAGATAGAACATTTGGCAGCATTTTGCAGATGGTGGGAAACTATTGTATGTTCATGTTATCATACATAATATAGGCTATGGCGTATACTTGTCTCTTAGGGCATGACAAATGCTCATTCCAATTTACTGTGCGCTGATATGTGGTAGATTAAGGTAAAAATTTCCTTGGAGTCATTATGAATAGGAAAATTTAAAAGATTAAAAGAATACAGAAAAATGCAATCCCAGGACAAAAGTATACATACTGTAGAGTACAGGGACAAGTGATGTTTTATTGAGGTACAAGAGTGAATGATTAGGCAACATATTTAGGTGTATGTAACACTGTGATATCAATGTTTTTTTATCTTAAGCCATCAGAAGGAGCAAATGTATTTGTTTTGTAATGGACAAAACTAATTTATTTTTTATGACATGTTTTGCATAGGGGTTTTGGACCCATAGATATCTACCCCCCCTATACTGATGAAAATATAGTAATTCCCACTTGAAAATTATGCAAAAGTGAGTTTTATGAGCCAAAACTGTTGATTTGTAGTTAAATATATCATAATTTATTTTTATTTAGAGCAGTGCACAATTTAGCCATTTGGATAGATTTGGAGACACTAATGGACAACAGGGTACACTGCTATATTTTGCATCATAGACTTTTAGTAGTTCTGCATATCATCCTCAGATTTTGCAAAACTTGTGGACATGGAGTTTATGATCCAGGAAATGTATATATATTACCGATTTCACTTATGTAGCTCTCAGCAAAATTAAAAAAAACTTCCAAAGTTTCTTTGCATTTGTGGCACTTTATTTTGACTTAAATTATGAAAATAAACAAATCTAAGTTTGTATTGTAAATGGTACACCTGTCTTCTTTCATTTAAGACATTTACCAAGTTTATGTGATGCTCACACCTGGAGTTATAAAGCCTTAAACAGAGCACCCCCTAAATAGGCAAAATTTGCCATCTGCGCCAAGGGGTTAAGGAAAACTACCACTGCCTTATTCATCCTGGAAGCCGAATTGATCTGCTCACAACCCACCTGTTCCCCGAATGCAAACAACATGTCCTCTCCTGACGCACTACTGTCCGGCATGCACCTGAACCAATGCCGGAGAGACTGCACTTCCTCCGCTGACTGAGAGGCCACCCTGGCTTACCGCTAACTCCACACCCCGCCAAACACCCCGGAACCCCTAAACCCCACCAACCTACCACCAGTTTAATCTATATATATATATACAATAATCAATAAATATCAGCCCACTGTGGAAAAACAAAGAGAAGAAAAAAATGGGGAGAAACAAAGGAAAAGCGCCCAAAAAGCAGAAAGACAGAAACCCAGAAAACCCTCCACACATCCTCTCAGCTCAGAGAGAGAGAGAAAGAGAGAGAGGGTAGGATGTGTGTGGGTGTGAATCCGTGTGAGTCTGTGTTAGAGAGAGAGAGCATCGGAGAGAAAGTGTTTGTGTGTGGGTTTAAGGCAAGTTTTTGGGTAATAAATAGTCTGTAGGTAATTCAGAGGGGTTTACTGCTCCGCTTTCCTCATTCTAGCGGCCACCCCATGGCTTTCAGGTGGAGATGAAGCTGGAGGCAGTGGACAGGCACAATCCAGCCCTGATACGGGTTGCCACTGTGGAGGAAGTGGACACCCACAGGATAAAGGTCACTGTCAGAACGCTAATGTGATAGCATCACAGTGATGTTATATGTACCATAAGGCGGCTGTGATAACATGACAGTGCTGTTATATGTACCACAGTGCTGCTGTGAGAGCATCACAGTGCTGTTATATGTACCAGAGTGCTGCTGTGACAGCATCACAGTGCTGTTATATATACCAGAGTGCTGTTGTGATAGCATCACAGCGTTGTTGTGTGTACCAGAACGTGGCTCTGATAGCATCACAGCGTTGTTATATGTACCACGGTGCTGATGTGAGAGCACCACTGTGCTGTTATATGTACCAGAGTGCTGTTGTGATGGCATCACAGCGTTGTTGTATGTACCAGAACGTGGCTCTGATAGCATCACAGCGTTGTTATATGTACCACAGTGCTGATGTGAGAGCACCACTGTGCTGTTATATGTACCAGAGTGCTGTTGTGATGGCATCACAGCGTTGTTGTATGTACCAGAGCGCGGCTCTGACAGCATCAGCATCACAGTGCTGTTATATGTACCACAGTGCTGATGTGAGAGCACCACTGTGCTGTTATATGTACCAGAGTGCTGTTGTGATGGCATCACAGCGTTGTTGTATGTACCAGAACGCGGCTCTGACAGCATCAACATCACAGTGCTGTTATATGTACCACAGTGCTGATGTGAGAGTACCACTGTGCTGTTATATGTACCAGAGTGCTGTTGTGATGGCATCACAGCGTTGTTGTATGTACCAGAACGTGGCTCTGATAGCATCACAGCGTTGTTATATGTACCACGGTGCTGATGTGAGAGCACCACTGTGCTGTTATATGTACCAGAGTGCTGTTGTGATGGCATCACAGCGTTGTTGTATGTACCAGAACGTGGCTCTGATAGCATCACAGCGTTGTTATATGTACCACAGTGCTGATGTGAGAGCACCACTGTGCTGTTATATGTACCAGAGTGCTGTTGTGATGGCATCACAGCGTTGTTGTATGTACCAGAGCGCGGCTCTGACAGCATCAGCATCACAGTGCTGTTATATGTACCACAGTGCTGATGTGAGAGCACCACTGTGCTGTTATATGTACCAGAGTGCTGTTGTGATGGCATCACAGCGTTGTTGTATGTACCAGAACGCGGCTCTGACAGCATCAGCATCACAGTGCTGTTATATGTACCACAGTGCTGATGTGAGAGTACCACTGTGCTGTTATATGTACCAGAGTGCTGTTGTGATGGCATCACAGCGTTGTTGTATGTACCATAGCGCGGATCTGATAGCATCACAGTGCTGTTATATGTGCCAGAGTGCTTCTGTGATAGCATCACAGTGCTGTTATATGTACCAGAGCGCTGCTGTGATAGCATCACAGTGCTGTTATATGTACCACAGTGCTGCTGTGAGAGCATCACAGTGCTGGTATATGTACTAGAGTGCTGCTGTGATAGCATAACAGTGATGTTATATGTACCATAAGGCGGCTGTGGTAGCATCACAGTGATGTTATGTGTACCAGAGTGCTGCTGTGAGAGCATCACAGTGCTGTTATATGTACCAGAGCGCTGCTGTGATAGCATCACAGTGCTGTTATATGTACCACAGTGCTACTGTGAGAGCATCACAGTGCTGGTATATGTACTAGAGTGCTGCTGTGATAGCATCACAGTGATGTTATATGTACCATAAGGTGGCTGTGGTAGCATCACAGTGATGTTATGTGTACCAGAGTGCTGCTGTGAGAGCATCACAGCGTTGTTGTATGTACCAGAACGTGGCTCTGATAGCATCACAGCGTTGTTATATGTACCACAGTGCTGATGTGAGAGCACCACTGTGCTGTTATATGTACCAGAGTGCTGTTGTGATGGCATCACAGCGTTGTTGTATGTACCAGAGCGCGGCTCTGACAGCATCAGCATCACAGTGCTGTTATATGTACCACAGTGCTGATGTGAGAGCACCACTGTGCTGTTATATGTACCAGAGTGCTGTTGTGATGGCATCACAGCGTTGTTGTATGTACCAGAACGCGGCTCTGACAGCATCAGCATCACAGTGCTGTTATATGTACCACAGTGCTGATGTGAGAGTACCACTGTGCTGTTATATGTACCAGAGTGCTGTTGTGATGGCATCACAGCGTTGTTGTATGTACCATAGCGCGGATCTGATAGCATCACAGTGCTGTTATATGTGCCAGAGTGCTTCTGTGATAGCATCACAGTGCTGTTATATGTACCAGAGCGCTGCTGTGATAGCATCACAGTGCTGTTATATGTACCACAGTGCTGCTGTGAGAGCATCACAGTGCTGGTATATGTACTAGAGTGCTGCTGTGATAGCATAACAGTGATGTTATATGTACCATAAGGCGGCTGTGGTAGCATCACAGTGATGTTATGTGTACCAGAGTGCTGCTGTGAGAGCATCACAGTGCTGTTATATGTACCAGAGCGCTGCTGTGATAGCATCACAGTGCTGTTATATGTACCACAGTGCTACTGTGAGAGCATCACAGTGCTGGTATATGTACTAGAGTGCTGCTGTGATAGCATCACAGTGATGTTATATGTACCATAAGGTGGCTGTGGTAGCATCACAGTGATGTTATGTGTACCAGAGTGCTGCTGTGAGAGCATCACAGTGCTGTTATATGTACCAGAACACGGCTGTTATATCATCACAGTGATGTTATATGTACCACAGTGCTGCTGTGGGAGCATCACAGTGATGTTATATGTACCATAAGGCGGCTGTGGTAGCATCACAGTGATGTTATATGTACCAGAGTGCTGTTGTGATAGCATCACAGCGTTGTTGTATGTACCAGAGCGCGGCTCTGATAGCATTACAGTGCTGTTATATGTACCAGAGCGCTGCTGTGATAGCATCACAGTGCTGTTATATGTACCACAGTGCTGCTGTGAGAGCATCACAGTGCTGGTGTATGTACTAGAGTGCTGCTGTGATAGCATCACAGTGATGTTATATGTACCATAAGGCAGCTGTGAGAGCATCACAGTGATGTTATCTGTACCAGAGTGTTGTTGTGATAGCATCACAGCATTGTTGTATGTACCAGAGCGTGGCTCTGATAGCATCACAGAGCTGTTATATGTACCAGAGTGCTCTTGTGATAACATCACAGCGTTGTTGTATGTACCAGAGCGCGGCTCTGACAGCATCACAGTGCTGTTATATGTACCACAGTGCTGATGTGATGGCATCACAGCGTTGTTGTATGTACCAGAGCGCGGATCTGATAGCATCACAGTGCTGTTATATGTACCAGAGTGCTTCTGCGATAGCATTACAGTGCTGTTATATGTACCAGAGTGCTTCTGCGATAGCATCACAGTGCTGTTATATGTACCATAAGGCGGCTGTGGTAGCATGACAGTGATGTTATGTGTACCAGACTGCTGCTGTGATAGCATCACAGTGCTGTTATATGTACCACAGTGCTGCTGTGAGAGCATCACAGTGCTGGTATATGTACTAGAGTGCTGCTGTGATAGCATCACAGTGATGTTATATGTACCATAAGGCAGCTGAGGTAGAATCACAGTGATGTTATGTGTACCAGAGTGCTGTTGTGATAGCATCACAGCATTGTTGTATGTACCAGAGCACGGCTCTGATAGCATTACAGTGCTGTTATATGTACCAGACCACGGCTGTTATGTCATCACAGTGATGTTATGTGTACCAGAGTGCTGCTGTGAGAGCATCACAGTGCTGTTATATGTACCAGAACACGGCTGTCATATCATCACAGTGATGTTATGTGTACCAGAGTGCTGCTGTGAGTGCATCACAGTGCTGTTATATGTACCAGAGTGCTGCGGTGATAGCATCACAGTGATGTTATATGTACCAGAGTGCTATTGTGATAGCATCACAGCCTTGTTGTATGTACCAGAGCACGGCTCTGATAGCATTGCAGTGCTGTTATATGTACCAGAACAAGGCTGTTATATCATCACAGTGATGTTATGTGTACCAGAGTGCTGCTGTGAGAGCATCACAGTGCTGTTATATGTACCAGAGTGCTATTGTGATAGCATCACAGCCTTGTTGTATGCACCAGAGCACGGCTCTGATAGCATTACAGTGCTGTTATATGTACCAGAGTGCTGCTGTGATAGCATCACAGTGCTGTTATATGTACTAGAGTGCTGCTGTGATAGCATCACAGTGCTGTTATATGTACCATAAGGCGGCTGTGATAACATGACAGTGCTGTTATATGTACCACAGTGCTACTGTGAGAGCATCACAGTGCTGTTATATGTACCAGAGTGCTGTTGTGATAGCATCACAGCGTTGTTGTATGTACCAGACCGTGGCTCTGATAGCATCACAGCGTTGTTATATGTACCACAGTGCTGATGTGAGAGCACCACTGTGCTGTTATATGTACCAGAGTGCTGTTGTGATGGCATCACAGCGTTGTTGTATGTACCAGAGCGCGGCTCTGACAGCATCAGCATCACAGTGCTGTTATATGTACCACAGTGCTGATGTGAGAGCACCACTGTGCTGTTATATGTACCAGAGTGCTGTTGTGATGGCATCACAGCGTTGTTGTATGTACCAGAACGCGGCTCTGACAGCATCAGCATCACAGTGCTGTTATATGTACCACAGTGCTGATGTGAGAGCACCACTGTGCTGTTATATGTACCAGAGTGCTGTTGTGATGGCATCACAGTGCTGTTATATGTACCAGAGCGCTGCTGTGATAGCATCACAGTGCTGTTATATGTACCACAGTGCTGCTGTGAGAGCATCACAGTGCTGGTATATGTACTAGAGTGCTGCTGTGATAGCATCACAGTGATGTTATATGTACCATAAGGCGGCTGTGGTAGCATCACAGTGATGTTATGTGTACCAGAGTGCTGCTGTGAGAGCATCACAGTGCTGTTATATGTGCCAGAGTGCTTCTGTGAGAGCATCACAGTGCTGTTATATGTGCCAGAGTGCTTCTGTGATAGCATCACCGTGCTGTTATATGTACCAGAGCGCTGCTGTGATAGCATCACAGTGCTGTTATATGTACCACAGTGCTGCTGTGAGAGCATCACAGTGCTGGTATATGTACTAGAGTGCTGCTGTGATAGCATCACAGTGATGTTATATGTACCATCAGGCGGCTGTGGTAGCATCACAGTGATGTTATGTGTACCAGAGTGCTGCTGTGAGAGCATCACAGTGCTGTTATATGTACCAGAACACGGCTGTTATATCATCACAGTGATGTTATATGTACCACAGTGCTGCTGTGGGAGCATCACGGTGATGTTATATGTACCATAAGGCGGCTGTGGTAGCATCACAGTGATGTTATATGTACCAGAGTGCTGTTGTGATAGCATCACAGCGTTGTTGTATGTACCAGAGCGCGGCTCTGATAGCATTACAGTGCTGTTATATGTACCAGAGTGCTGCTGTGATAGCATCACAGTGCTGTTATATGTACCACAGTGCTGCTGTGAGAGCATCACAGTGCTGGTGTATGTACTAGAGTGCTGCTGTGATAGCATCACAGCGATGTTATATGTACCATAAGGCAGCTGTGGTAGAATCACAGTGATGTTATGTGTACCAGAGTGTTGTTGTGATAGCATCACAGCATTGTTGTATGTACCAGAGCGTGGCTCTGATAGCATCACAGAGCTGTTATATGTACCAGAGTGCTGTTGTGATAACATCACAGCGTTGTTGTATGTACCAGAGTGCGGCTCTGATAGCATCACAGTGATGTTATATGTACCAGAGTGCTGTTGTGATAGCATCACACCGTTGTTGTATGTACCAGAACGTGGCTCTGATAGCATCACAGCGTTGTTGTATGTACCAGACCGCGGCTCTGACAGCATCACAGTGCTGTTATATGTACCACAGTGCTGATGTGATGGCATCACAGCGTTGTTGTATGTACCAGAGCGCGGATATGATAGCATCACAGTGCTGTTATATGTACCAGAGTGCTTCTGCGATAGCATCACAGTGCTGTTATATGTACCATAAGGCGGCTGTGGTAGCATGACAGTGATGTTATGTGTACCAGACTGCTGCTGTGATAGCATCACAGTGCTGTTATATGTACCACAGTGCTGCTGTGAGAGCATCACAGTGCTGGTATATGTACTAGAGTGCTGCTGTGATAGCATCACAGTGATGTTATATGTACCATAAGGCAGCTGAGGTAGAATCACAGTGATGTTATGTGTACCAGAGTGCTGTTGTGATAGCATCACAGCATTGTTGTATGTACCAGAGCACGGCTCTGATAGCATTACAGTGCTGTTATATGTACCAGACCACGGCTGTTATGTCATCACAGTGATGTTATGTGTACCAGAGTGCTGCTGTGAGAGCATCACAGTGCTGTTATATGTACCAGAGTGCTGCGGTGATAGCATCACAGTGATGTTATATGTACCAGAGTGCTATTGTGATAGCATCACAGCCTTGTTGTATGTACCAGAGCACGGCTCTGATAGCATTGCAGTGCTGTTATATGTACCAGAACAAGGCTGTTATATCATCACAGTGATGTTATGTGTACCAGAGTGCTGCTGTGAGAGCATCACAGTGCTGTTATATGTACCAGAACACGGCTGTCATATCATCACAGTGATGTTATATGTACCAGAGTGCTGCTGTGAGTGCATCACAGTGATGTTATATGTACCAGAGTGCTATTGTGATAGCATCACAGCCTTGTTGTATGCACCAGAGCACGGCTCTGATAGCATTACAGTGCTGTTATATGTACCAGAGTGCTGCTGTGATAGCATCACAGTGCTGTTATATGTACTAGAGTGCTGCTGTGATAGCATCACAGTGCTGTTATATGTACCATAAGGCGGCTGTGATAACATGACAGTGCTGTTATATGTACCACAGTGCTGCTGTGAGAGCATCACAGTGCTGTTATATGTACCAGAGTGCTGTTGTGATAGCATCACAGCGTTGTTGTATGTACCAGACCGTGGCTCTGATAGCATCACAGCGTTGTTATATGTACCACAGTGCTGATGTGAGAGCACCACTGTGCTGTTATATGTACCAGAGTGCTGTTGTGATGGCATCACAGCGTTGTTGTATGTACCAGAGCGCGGCTCTGACAGCATCAGCATCACAGTGCGGTTATATGTACCACAGTGCTGATGTGAGAGCACCACTGTGCTGTTATATGTACCAGAGTGCTGTTGTGATGGCATCACAGCGTTGTTGTATGTACCAGAACGCGGCTCTGACAGCATCAGCATCACAGTGCTGTTATATGTACCACAGTGCTGATGTGAGAGCACCACTGTGCTGTTATATGTACCAGAGTGCTGTTGTGATGGCATCACAGTGCTGTTATATGTACCAGAGCGCTGCTGTGATAGCATCACAGTGCTGTTATATGTACCACAGTGCTGCTGTGAGAGCATCACAGTGATGTTATATGTACCATAAGGCGGCTGTGGTAGGATCACAGTGATGTTATGTGTACCAGAGTGCTGCTGTGAGAGCATCACAGTGCTGTTATATGTGCCAGAGTGCTGCTGTGATAGCATCACAGTGATGTTATATGTACCATAAGGCGGCTGTGGTAGCATCACAGTGATGTTATGTGTACCAGAGTGCTGCTGTGAGAGCATCACAGTGCTGTTATATGTGCCAGAGTGCTTCTGTGATAGCATCACCGTGCTGTTATATGTACCAGAGCGCTGCTGTGATAGCATCACAGTGCTGTTATATGTACCACAGTGCTGCTGTGAGAGCATCACAGTGCTGGTATATGTACTAGAGTGCTGCTGTGATAGCATCACAGTGATGTTATATGTACCATCAGGCGGCTGTGGTAGCATCACAGTGATGTTATGTGTACCAGAGTGCTGCTGTGAGAGCATCACAGTGCTGTTATATGTACCAGAACACGGCTGTTATATCATCACAGTGATGTTATATGTACCACAGTGCTGCTGTGGGAGCATCACGGTGATGTTATATGTACCATAAGGCGGCTGTGGTAGCATCACAGTGATGTTATATGTACCAGAGTGCTGTTGTGATAGCATCACAGCGTTGTTGTATGTACCAGAGCGCGGCTCTGATAGCATTACAGTGCTGTTATATGTACCAGAGTGCTGCTGTGATAGCATCACAGTGCTGTTATATGTACCACAGTGCTGCTGTGAGAGCATCACAGTGCTGGTGTATGTACTAGAGTGCTGCTGTGATAGCATCACAGTGATGTTATATGTACCATCAGGCGGCTGTGGTAGCATCACAGTGATGTTATGTGTACCAGAGTGCTGCTGTGAGAGCATCACAGTGCTGTTATATGTACCAGAACACGGCTGTTATATCATCACAGTGATGTTATATGTACCACAGTGCTGCTGTGGGAGCATCACGGTGATGTTATATGTACCATAAGGCGGCTGTGGTAGCATCACAGTGATGTTATATGTACCAGAGTGCTGTTGTGATAGCATCACAGCGTTGTTGTATGTACCAGAGCGCGGCTCTGATAGCATTACAGTGCTGTTATATGTACCAGAGTGCTGCTGTGATAGCATCACAGTGCTGTTATATGTACCACAGTGCTGCTGTGAGAGCATCACAGTGCTGGTGTATGTACTAGAGTGCTGCTGTGATAGCATCACAGCGATGTTATATGTACCATAAGGCAGCTGTGGTAGAATCACAGTGATGTTATGTGTACCAGAGTGTTGTTGTGATAGCATCACAGCATTGTTGTATGTACCAGAGCGTGGCTCTGATAGCATCACAGAGCTGTTATATGTACCAGAGTGCTGTTGTGATAACATCACAGCGTTGTTGTATGTACCAGAGTGCGGCTCTGATAGCATCACAGTGATGTTATATGTACCAGAGTGCTGTTGTGATAGCATCACACCGTTGTTGTATGTACCAGAACGTGGCTCTGATAGCATCACAGCGTTGTTGTATGTACCAGACCGCGGCTCTGACAGCATCACAGTGCTGTTATATGTACCACAGTGCTGATGTGATGGCATCACAGCGTTGTTGTATGTACCAGAGCGCGGATATGATAGCATCACAGTGCTGTTATATGTACCAGAGTGCTTCTGCGATAGCATCACAGTGCTGTTATATGTACCATAAGGCGGCTGTGGTAGCATGACAGTGATGTTATGTGTACCAGACTGCTGCTGTGATAGCATCACAGTGCTGTTATATGTACCACAGTGCTGCTGTGAGAGCATCACAGTGCTGGTATATGTACTAGAGTGCTGCTGTGATAGCATCACAGTGATGTTATATGTACCATAAGGCAGCTGAGGTAGAATCACAGTGATGTTATGTGTACCAGAGTGCTGTTGTGATAGCATCACAGCATTGTTGTATGTACCAGAGCACGGCTCTGATAGCATTACAGTGCTGTTATATGTACCAGACCACGGCTGTTATGTCATCACAGTGATGTTATGTGTACCAGAGTGCTGCTGTGAGAGCATCACAGTGCTGTTATATGTACCAGAGTGCTGCGGTGATAGCATCACAGTGATGTTATATGTACCAGAGTGCTATTGTGATAGCATCACAGCCTTGTTGTATGTACCAGAGCACGGCTCTGATAGCATTGCAGTGCTGTTATATGTACCAGAACAAGGCTGTTATATCATCACAGTGATGTTATGTGTACCAGAGTGCTGCTGTGAGAGCATCACAGTGCTGTTATATGTACCAGAACACGGCTGTCATATCATCACAGTGATGTTATATGTACCAGAGTGCTGCTGTGAGTGCATCACAGTGATGTTATATGTACCAGAGTGCTATTGTGATAGCATCACAGCCTTGTTGTATGCACCAGAGCACGGCTCTGATAGCATTACAGTGCTGTTATATGTACCAGAGTGCTGCTGTGATAGCATCACAGTGCTGTTATATGTACTAGAGTGCTGCTGTGATAGCATCACAGTGCTGTTATATGTACCATAAGGCGGCTGTGATAACATGACAGTGCTGTTATATGTACCACAGTGCTGCTGTGAGAGCATCACAGTGCTGTTATATGTACCAGAGTGCTGTTGTGATAGCATCACAGCGTTGTTGTATGTACCAGACCGTGGCTCTGATAGCATCACAGCGTTGTTATATGTACCACAGTGCTGATGTGAGAGCACCACTGTGCTGTTATATGTACCAGAGTGCTGTTGTGATGGCATCACAGCGTTGTTGTATGTACCAGAGCGCGGCTCTGACAGCATCAGCATCACAGTGCGGTTATATGTACCACAGTGCTGATGTGAGAGCACCACTGTGCTGTTATATGTACCAGAGTGCTGTTGTGATGGCATCACAGCGTTGTTGTATGTACCAGAACGCGGCTCTGACAGCATCAGCATCACAGTGCTGTTATATGTACCACAGTGCTGATGTGAGAGCACCACTGTGCTGTTATATGTACCAGAGTGCTGTTGTGATGGCATCACAGTGCTGTTATATGTACCAGAGCGCTGCTGTGATAGCATCACAGTGCTGTTATATGTACCACAGTGCTGCTGTGAGAGCATCACAGTGATGTTATATGTACCATAAGGCGGCTGTGGTAGGATCACAGTGATGTTATGTGTACCAGAGTGCTGCTGTGAGAGCATCACAGTGCTGTTATATGTGCCAGAGTGCTGCTGTGATAGCATCACAGTGATGTTATATGTACCATAAGGCGGCTGTGGTAGCATCACAGTGATGTTATGTGTACCAGAGTGCTGCTGTGAGAGCATCACAGTGCTGTTATATGTGCCAGAGTGCTTCTGTGATAGCATCACCGTGCTGTTATATGTACCAGAGCGCTGCTGTGATAGCATCACAGTGCTGTTATATGTACCACAGTGCTGCTGTGAGAGCATCACAGTGCTGGTATATGTACTAGAGTGCTGCTGTGATAGCATCACAGTGATGTTATATGTACCATCAGGCGGCTGTGGTAGCATCACAGTGATGTTATGTGTACCAGAGTGCTGCTGTGAGAGCATCACAGTGCTGTTATATGTACCAGAACACGGCTGTTATATCATCACAGTGATGTTATATGTACCACAGTGCTGCTGTGGGAGCATCACGGTGATGTTATATGTACCATAAGGCGGCTGTGGTAGCATCACAGTGATGTTATATGTACCAGAGTGCTGTTGTGATAGCATCACAGCGTTGTTGTATGTACCAGAGCGCGGCTCTGATAGCATTACAGTGCTGTTATATGTACCAGAGTGCTGCTGTGATAGCATCACAGTGCTGTTATATGTACCACAGTGCTGCTGTGAGAGCATCACAGTGCTGGTGTATGTACTAGAGTGCTGCTGTGATAGCATCACAGCGATGTTATATGTACCATAAGGCAGCTGTGGTAGAATCACAGTGATGTTATGTGTACCAGAGTGTTGTTGTGATAGCATCACAGCATTGTTGTATGTACCAGAGCGTGGCTCTGATAGCATCACAGAGCTGTTATATGTACCAGAGTGCTGTTGTGATAACATCACAGCGTTGTTGTATGTACCAGAGTGCGGCTCTGATAGCATCACAGTGATGTTATATGTACCAGAGTGCTGTTGTGATAGCATCACACCGTTGTTGTATGTACCAGAACGTGGCTCTGATAGCATCACAGCGTTGTTGTATGTACCAGAGCGCGGCTCTGACAGCATCACAGTGCTGTTATATGTACCACAGTGCTGATGTGATGGCATCACAGCGTTGTTGTATGTACCAGAGCGCGGATATGATAGCATCACAGTGCTGTTATATGTACCAGAGTGCTTCTGCGATAGCATCACAGTGCTGTTATATGTACCATAAGGCGGCTGTGGTAGCATGACAGTGATGTTATGTGTACCAGACTGCTGCTGTGATAGCATCACAGTGCTGTTATATGTACCACAGTGCTGCTGTGAGAGCATCACAGTGCTGGTATATGTACTAGAGTGCTGCTGTGATAGCATCACAGTGATGTTATATGTACCATAAGGCAGCTGAGGTAGAATCACAGTGATGTTATGTGTACCAGAGTGCTGTTGTGATAGCATCACAGCATTGTTGTATGTACCAGAGCGCGGCTCTGATAGCATTACAGTGCTGTTATTTGTACCAGACCACGGCTGTTATGTCATCACAGTAATGTTATGTGTACCAGAGTGCTGCTGTGAGAGCATCACAGTGCTGTTATATGTACCAGAACACGGCTGTCATATCATCACAGTGATGTTATGTGTACCAGAGTGCTGCTGTGAGTGCATCACAGTGCTGTTATATGTACCAGAGTGCTGCGGTGATAGCATCACAGTGATGTTATATGTACCAGAGTGCTATTGTGATAGCATCACAGCGTTGTTGTATGTACCACAGTGCGGCTCTGATAGCATCACAGTGATGTTATATGTACCAGAGTGCTGTTGTGATAGCATCACAGCGTTGTTGTATGTACCAGAACGTGGCTCTGATAGCATCACAGCGTTGTTGTATGTACCAGAGCGCGGCTCTGACAGCATCACAGTGCTGTTATATGTACCAGAACACGGCTGTCATATCATCACAGTGATGTTATGTGTACCAGAGTGCTGCTGTGAGTGCATCACAGTGCTGTTATATGTACCAGAGTGCTGCTGTGATAGCATCACAGTGATGTTATATGTACCAGAGTGCTATTGTGATAGCATCACAGCCTTGTTGTATGTACCAGAGCACGGCTCTGATAGCATTACAGTGCTGTTGTATGTACCAGAATGCTGCTGTGATAGCATAACGGTGCTGTTATATGTACTAGAGTGCTGCTGTGATAGCATCACAGTGATGTTATATGTACCATAAGGCGGCTGTGGTAGCATGACAGTGATGTTATGTGTACCAGACTGCTGCTGTTATAACATCCACAGTGCTGTTATATGTACCACAGTGCTGCTGTGAGTGCATCACAGTGCTAGTATATGTACTAGAGTGCAGCTGTGATAGCATCACAGTGATGTTATATGTACCATAAGGCAGCTGTGGTAGAATCACAGTGATGTTATGTGTACAAGAGTGCTGCTGTGAGAGCATCACAATGCTGTTATATGTACCAGAACACGGCTGTTATATCATCACAGTGATGTCATGTGTACCAGCGTGCTGCTGTGAGTGCATCACAGTGCTGTTATATGTACCAGAGTGCTGCTGTGATAGCATCACAGTGATGTTATATGTACCAGAGTGCTATTGTGATAGCATCACAGCGTTGTTGTATGTACCAGAGCTTGGCTCTGATAGCATTACAGTGCTGTTATATGTACCAGAGTGCTGTTGTGATAGCATCACAGTGTTGTTATATGTACCAGAGCGCGGCTCTGATAGCATTACAGTGCTGTTATATGTACCAGAGTGCTGCTGTGATAGCATCACAGTGCTGTTATATGTACCACAGTGCTGCTGTGAGAGCATCACAGTGCTGGTGTATGTACCAGAGTGCTGCTGTGATAGCATCACAGTGATGTTATATGTACCAGAGTGCTATTGTGATAGCATCACAGCGTTGTTGTATGTACCAGAGCACGGCTCTGATAGCATTACAGTGCTGTTATATGTACCAGAGTGCAGCTGTGATAGCATCACAGTGCTGTTATATGTACCACAGTGCTGCTGTGAGAGCATCCCAGTGCTGGTATATGTACTAGAGTGCTGCTGTGATAGCATCACAGTGATGTTATATGTACCATAAGGCGGCTGTGGTAGCATCAGTGATGTTAAGTGTACCAAAGTGCTGCTGTGAGAGCATCACAGTGCTGTTATATGTACCAGAACATGGCTGTTATATCATCACAGTGATGTTGCATGTACCAGAGTGCTGCTGTGAGAGCATCACAGTGCTATTATATGTACCAGAGTGCTGCTGTGATAGCATCACAGCGTTGTTGTATGTACCAGAGCGCGGCTCTGATAGCATCACAGTGCTGTTATATGTACCAGAGTGCTGCTGTGATAGCATCACAGTGCTGTTATATGTACCACAGTGCTGCTGTGAGAGCATCCCAGTGCTGGTATATGTACTAGAGTGCTGCTGTGATAGCATCACAGTGATGTTATATGTACCATAAGGAGGCTGTGGTAGCATCAGTGATGTTAAGTGTACCAGAGTGCTGCTGTGAGAGCATCACAGTGCTGTTATATGTACCAGAACATGGCTGTTATATCATCACAGTGATGATGCATGTACCAGAGTGCTGCTGTGAGAGCATCACAGTGCTGTTATATGTACCAGAGTGCTGCTGTGATAGCATCACAGTGCTGTTATTTGTACCAGAGTGCTACTGTGATAGCATCACAGTGATGTTATATGTACCAGAGTGCTGTTGTGATAGCATCACAGTGCTGTTATTTGTACCAGAGTGCTACTGTGATAGCATCACAGTGATGTTATATGTACCAGAGTGCTGCTGTGATAGCATCACAGTGATGTTATATGTACCATAAGGCAGCTGTGGTAGAATGACAGTGATGTTATGTGTACCAGAGTGTTGTTGTGATAGCATCACAGCATTGTTGTATGTACCAGAGCGTGGCTCTGATAGCATCACAGAGCTGTTATATGTACCAGAGTGCTGTTGTGATAGCATCACAGTGCTGTTATATGTACCAGAACACGGCTGTCATATCATCACAGTGATGTTATGTGTACCAGAGTGCTGCTGTGAGTGCATCACAGTGCTGTTTTATGTACCAGAGTGCTGCTGTGATAGCATCACAGCCTTGTTGTATGTACCAGAGCACGGCTCTGATAGCATTACAGTGCTGTTATATGTACCAGAGTGCTGCTGTGATAGCATCACAGTGATGTTATATGTACCATAAGGCAGCTGTGGTAGAATCAGAGTGATGTTATGTGTACCAGAGTGTTGTTGTGATAGCATCACAGCATTGTTGTATGTACCAGAGCGTGGCTCTGATAGCATCACAGAGCTGTTATATGTACCAGAGTGCTGTTGTGATAACATCACAGCGTTGTTGTATGTACCAGAGTGCGGCTCTGATAGCATCACAGTGATGTTATATGTACCAGAGTGCTGTTGTGATAGCATCACACCGTTGTTGTATGTACCAGAACGTGGCTCTGATAGCATCACAGCGTTGTTGTATGTACCAGAGCGCGGCTCTGACAGCATCACAGTGCTGTTATATGTACCACAGTGCTGATGTGATGGCATCACAGCGTTGTTGTATGTACCAGAGCGCGGATATGATAGCATCACAGTGCTGTTATATGTACCAGAGTGCTTCTGCGATAGCATCACAGTGCTGTTATATGTACCATAAGGCGGCTGTGGTAGCATGACAGTGATGTTATGTGTACCAGACTGCTGCTGTGATAGCATCACAGTGCTGTTATATGTACCACAGTGCTGCTGTGAGAGCATCACAGTGCTGGTATATGTACTAGAGTGCTGCTGTGATAGCATCACAGTGGTGTTATATGTACCATAAGGCAGCTGAGGTAGAATCACAGTGATGTTATGTGTACCAGAGTGCTGTTGTGATAGCATCACAGCATTGTTGTATGTACCAGAGCGCGGCTCTGATAGCATTACAGTGCTGTTATATGTAACAGACCACGGCTGTTATGTCATCACAGTGATGTTATGTGTACCAGAGTGCTGCTGTGAGAGCATCACAGTGCTGTTATATGTACCAGAACACGGCTGTCATATCATCACAGTGATGTTATGTGTACCAGAGTGCTGCTGTGAGTGCATCACAGTGCTGTTATATGTACCAGAGTGCTGCGGTGATAGCATCACAGTGATGTTATATGTACCAGAGTGCTATTGTGATAGCATCACAGCGTTGTTGTATGTACCACAGTGCGGCTCTGATAGCATCACAGTGATGTTATATGTACCAGAGTGCTGTTGTGATAGCATCACAGCGTTGTTGTATGTACCAGAACGTGGCTCTGATAGCATCACAGCGTTGTTGTATGTACCAGAGCGCGGCTCTGACAGCATCACAGTGCTGTTATATGTACCAGAACACGGCTGTCATATCATCACAGTGATGTTATGTGTACCAGAGTGCTGCTGTGAGTGCATCACAGTGCTGTTATATGTACCAGAGTGCTGCTGTGATAGCTTCACAGTGATGTTATATGTACCAGAGTGCTATTGTGATAGCATCACAGCGTTGTTGTATGTACCAGAGCACGGCTCTGATAGCATTACAGTGCTGTTATATGTACCAGAATGCTGCTGTGATAGCATAACGGTGCTGTTATATGTACTAGAGTGCTGCTGTGATAGCATCACAGTGATGTTATATGTACCATAAGGCGGCTGTGGTAGCATGACAGTGATGTTATGTGTACCAGACTGCTGCTGTTATAACATCCACAGTGCTGTTATATGTACCACAGTGCTGCTGTGAGTGCATCACAGTGCTAGTATATGTACTAGAGTGCAGCTGTGATAGCATCACAGTGATGTTATATGTACCATAAGGCAGCTGTGGTAGAATCACAGTGATGTTATGTGTACAAGAGTGCTGCTGTGAGAGCATCACAATGCTGTTATATGTACCAGAACACGGCTGTTATATCATCACAGTGATGTCATGTGTACCAGCGTGCTGCTGTGAGTGCATCACAGTGCTGTTATATGTACCAGAGTGCTGCTGTGATAGCATCACAGTGATGTTATATGTACCAGAGTGCTATTGTGATAGCATCACAGCGTTGTTGTATGTACCAGAGCTTGGCTCTGATAGCATTACAGTGCTGTTATATGTACCAGAGTGCTGCTGTGATAGCATCACAGTGCTGTTATATGTACCACAGTGCTGCTGTGAGAGCATCCCAGTGATGTTATATGTACCATAAGGCGGCTGTGGTAGCATCAGTGATGTTAAGTGTACTAGAGTGCTGCTGTGATAGCATCACAGTGATGTTATATGTACCATAAGGCGGCTGTGGTAGCATCAGTGATGTTAAGTGTACCAGAGTGCTGCTGTGAGAGCATCACAATGCTGTTATATGTACCAGAACATGGCTGTTATATCATCACAGTGATGTTGCATGTACCAGAGTGCTGCTGTGAGAGCATCACAGTGCTGTTATATGTACCAGAACATGGCTGTTATATCATCACAGTGATGTTGCATGTACCAGAGTGGTGCTGTGATAGCATCACAGTGCTGTTATATGTACCAGAGTGCTACTGTGATAGCATCACAGTGATGTTATATGTACCAGAGTGCTGTTGTGATAGCATCACAGTGTTCTTATATGTACCAGAGCGCGGCTCTGATAGCATTACAGTGCTGTTATATGTACCAGAGTGCTGCTGTGATAGCATCACAGTGCTGTTATATGTACCACAGTGCTGCTGTGAGAGCATCACAGTGCTGGTGTATGTACCAGAGTGCTGCTGTGATAGCATCACAGTGATGTTATATGTACCAGAGTGCTATTGTGATAGCATCACAGCGTTGTTGTATGTACCAGAGCACGGCTCTGATAGCATTACAGTGCTGTTATATGTACCAGAGTGCTGCTGTGATAGCATCACAGTGCTGTTATATGTACCACAGTGCTGCTGTGAGAGCATCCCAGTGCTGGTATATGTACTAGAGTGCTGCTGTGATAGCATCACAGTGATGTTATATGTACCATAAGGCGGCTGTGGTAGCATGACAGTGATGTTATGTGTACCAGACTGCTGCTGTTATAACATCCACAGTGCTGTTATATGTACCACAGTGCTGCTGTGAGTGCATCACAGTGCTAGTATATGTACTAGAGTGCAGCTGTGATAGCATCACAGTGATGTTATATGTACCATAAGGCAGCTGTGGTAGAATCACAGTGATGTTATGTGTACAAGAGTGCTGCTGTGAGAGCATCACAATGCTGTTATATGTACCAGAACACGGCTGTTATATCATCACAGTGATGTCATGTGTACCAGCGTGCTGCTGTGGGTGCATCACAGTGCTGTTATATGTACCAGAGTGCTGCTGTGATAGCATCACAGTGATGTTATATGTACCAGAGTGCTATTGTGATAGCATCACAGCGTTGTTGTATGTACCAGAGCTTGGCTCTGATAGCATTACAGTGCTGTTATATGTACCAGAGTGCTGCTGTGATAGCATCACAGTGCTGTTATATGTACCACAGTGCTGCTGTGAGAGCATCCCAGTGATGTTATATGTACCATAAGGCGGCTGTGGTAGCATCAGTGATGTTAAGTGTACTAGAGTGCTGCTGTGATAGCATCACAGTGATGTTATATGTACCATAAGGCGGCTGTGGTAGCATCAGTGATGTTAAGTGTACCAGAGTGCTGCTGTGAGAGCATCACAATGCTGTTATATGTACCAGAACATGGCTGTTATATCATCACAGTGATGTTGCATGTACCAGAGTGCTGCTGTGAGAGCATCACAGTGCTGTTATATGTACCAGAACATGGCTGTTATATCATCACAGTGATGTTGCATGTACCAGAGTGCTGCTGTGATAGCATCACAGTGCTGTTATATGTACCAGAGTGCTACTGTGATAGCATCACAGTGATGTTATATGTACCAGAGTGCTGTTGTGATAGCATCACAGTGTTGTTATATGTACCAGAGCGCGGCTCTGATAGCATTACAGTGCTGTTATATGTACCAGAGTGCTGCTGTGATAGCATCACAGTGCTGTTATATGTACCACAGTGCTGCTGTGAGAGCATCACAGTGCTGGTGTATGTACCAGAGTGCTGCTGTGATAGCATCACAGTGATGTTATATGTACCAGAGTGCTATTGTGATAGCATCACAGCGTTGTTGTATGTACCAGAGCACGGCTCTGATAGCATTACAGTGCTGTTATATGTACCAGAGTGCTGCTGTGATAGCATCACAGTGCTGTTATATGTACCACAGTGCTGCTGTGAGAGCATCCCAGTGCTGGTATATGTACTAGAGTGCTGCTGTGATAGCATCACAGTGATGTTATATGTACCATAAGGCGGCTGTGGTAGCATCAGTGATGTTAAGTGTACCAAAGTGCTGCTGTGAGAGCATCACAGTGCTGTTATATGTACCAGAACATGGCTGTTATATCATCACAGTGATGTTGCATGTACCAGAGTGCTGCTGTGAGAGCATCACAGTGCTATTATATGTACCAGAGTGCTGCTGTGATAGCATCACAGCGTTGTTGTATGTACCAGAGCGCGGCTCTGATAGCATCCCAGTGCTGTTATATGTACCAGAGTGCTGCTGTGATAGCATCACAGTGCTGTTATATGTACCACAGTGCTGCTGTGAGAGCATCACAGTGCTGGTGTATGTACTAGAATGCTGCTGTGATAGCATCACAGTGATGTTATATGTACCATAAGGCAGCTGTGGTAGCATCAGTGATGTTAAGTGTACCAGAGTGCTGCTGTGAGAGCATCACAATGCTGTTATATGTACCAGAACATGGCTGTTATATCATCACAGTGATGTTGCATGTACCAGAGTGCTGCTGTGAGAGCATCACAGTGCTGTTATATGTACCAGAACATGGCTGTTATATCATCACAGTGATGTTGCATGTACCAGAGTGCTGCTGTGATAGCATCACAGTGCTGTTATATGTACCAGAGTGCTACTGTGATAGCATCACAGTGATGTTATATGTACCAGAGTGCTGTTGTGATAGCATCACAGTGTTCTTATATGTACCAGAGCGCGGCTCTGATAGCATTACAGTGCTGTTATATGTACCAGAGTGCTGCTGTGATAGCATCACAGTGCTGTTATATGTACCACAGTGCTGCTGTGAGAGCATCACAGTGCTGGTGTATGTACCAGAGTGCTGCTGTGATAGCATCACAGTGATGTTATATGTACCAGAGTGCTATTGTGATAGCATCACAGCGTTGTTGTATGTACCAGAGCACGGCTCTGATAGCATTACAGTGCTGTTATATGTACCAGAGTGCTGCTGTGATAGCATCACAGTGCTGTTATATGTACCACAGTGCTGCTGTGAGAGCATCCCAGTGCTGGTATATGTACTAGAGTGCTGCTGTGATAGCATCACAGTGATGTTATATGTACCATAAGGCGGCTGTGGTAGCATGACAGTGATGTTATGTGTACCAGACTGCTGCTGTTATAACATCCACAGTGCTGTTATATGTACCACAGTGCTGCTGTGAGTGCATCACAGTGCTAGTATATGTACTAGAGTGCAGCTGTGATAGCATCACAGTGATGTTATATGTACCATAAGGCAGCTGTGGTAGAATCACAGTGATGTTATGTGTACAAGAGTGCTGCTGTGAGAGCATCACAATGCTGTTATATGTACCAGAACACGGCTGTTATATCATCACAGTGATGTCATGTGTACCAGCGTGCTGCTGTGGGTGCATCACAGTGCTGTTATATGTACCAGAGTGCTGCTGTGATAGCATCACAGTGATGTTATATGTACCAGAGTGCTATTGTGATAGCATCACAGCGTTGTTGTATGTACCAGAGCTTGGCTCTGATAGCATTACAGTGCTGTTATATGTACCAGAGTGCTGCTGTGATAGCATCACAGTGCTGTTATATGTACCACAGTGCTGCTGTGAGAGCATCCCAGTGATGTTATATGTACCATAAGGCGGCTGTGGTAGCATCAGTGATGTTAAGTGTACTAGAGTGCTGCTGTGATAGCATCACAGTGATGTTATATGTACCATAAGGCGGCTGTGGTAGCATCAGTGATGTTAAGTGTACCAGAGTGCTGCTGTGAGAGCATCACAATGCTGTTATATGTACCAGAACATGGCTGTTATATCATCACAGTGATGTTGCATGTACCAGAGTGCTGCTGTGAGAGCATCACAGTGCTGTTATATGTACCAGAACATGGCTGTTATATCATCACAGTGATGTTGCATGTACCAGAGTGCTGCTGTGATAGCATCACAGTGCTGTTATATGTACCAGAGTGCTACTGTGATAGCATCACAGTGATGTTATATGTACCAGAGTGCTGTTGTGATAGCATCACAGTGTTGTTATATGTACCAGAGCGCGGCTCTGATAGCATTACAGTGCTGTTATATGTACCAGAGTGCTGCTGTGATAGCATCACAGTGCTGTTATATGTACCACAGTGCTGCTGTGAGAGCATCACAGTGCTGGTGTATGTACCAGAGTGCTGCTGTGATAGCATCACAGTGATGTTATATGTACCAGAGTGCTATTGTGATAGCATCACAGCGTTGTTGTATGTACCAGAGCACGGCTCTGATAGCATTACAGTGCTGTTATATGTACCAGAGTGCTGCTGTGATAGCATCACAGTGCTGTTATATGTACCACAGTGCTGCTGTGAGAGCATCCCAGTGCTGGTATATGTACTAGAGTGCTGCTGTGATAGCATCACAGTGATGTTATATGTACCATAAGGCGGCTGTGGTAGCATCAGTGATGTTAAGTGTACCAAAGTGCTGCTGTGAGAGCATCACAGTGCTGTTATATGTACCAGAACATGGCTGTTATATCATCACAGTGATGTTGCATGTACCAGAGTGCTGCTGTGAGAGCATCACAGTGCTATTATATGTACCAGAGTGCTGCTGTGATAGCATCACAGCGTTGTTGTATGTACCAGAGCGCGGCTCTGATAGCATCCCAGTGCTGTTATATGTACCAGAGTGCTGCTGTGATAGCATCACAGTGCTGTTATATGTACCACAGTGCTGCTGTGAGAGCATCACAGTGCTGGTGTATGTACTAGAATGCTGCTGTGATAGCATCACAGTGATGTTATATGTACCATAAGGCAGCTGTGGTAGAATGACAGTGATGTTATGTGTACCAGAGTGTTCTTGTGATAGCATCACAGCATTGTTGTATGTACCAGAGCGTGGCTCTGATAGCATCACAGAGCTGTTATATGTACCAGAGTGCTGTTGTGATAGCATCACAGTGCTGTTATATGTACCAGAACACGGCTGTCATATCATCACAGTGATGTTATGTGTACCAGAGTGCTGCTGTGAGTGCATCACAGTGCTGTTATATGTACCAGAGTGCTGCTGTGATAGCATCACAGCCTTGTTGTATGTACCAGAGCACGGCTCTGATAGCATTACAGTGCTGTTATATGTACCAGAGTGCTGCTGTGATAGCATCACAGTGCTGTTATATGTACTAGAGTGCTGTTGTGATAGCATCACAGTGATGTTATATGTACCATAAGGCGGCTGTGGTAGCATGACAGTGATGTTATGTGTACCAGACTGCTGCTGTTATAGCATCACAGTGCTGTTATATGTACCACAGTGCTGCTGTGAGTGCATCACAGTGCTGGTATATGTACTAGAGTGCTGCTGTGATAGCATCACAGTGATGTTATATGTACCATAAGGCAGCTGTGGTAGAATCACAGTGATGTTATGTGTACAAGAGTGCTGCTGTGAGAGCATCACAATGCTGTTATATGTACCAGAACACGGCTGTTATATCATCACAGTAATGTCATGTGTACCAGCGTGCTGCTGTGAGTGCATCACAGTGCTGTTATATGTACCAGAGTGCTGCTGTGATAGCATCACAGTGATGTTATATGTACCAGAGTGCTATTGTGATAGCACCACAGCGTTGTTGTATGTACCAGAACACGGCTCTGATAGCATTACAGTGCTGTTATATGTACCAGAGTGCTGCTGTGATAGCATCACAGTGCTGTTATATGTACCACAGTGCTGCTGTGAGAGCATCCCAGTGCTGGTATATGTACTAGAGTGCTGCTGTGATAGCATCACAGTGATGTTATATGTACCATAAGGAGGCTGTGGTAGCATCAGTGATGTTAAGTGTACCAGAGTGCTGCTGTGAGAGCATCACAGTGCTGTTATATGTACCAGAACATGGCTGTTATATCATCACAGTGATGATGCATGTACCAGAGTGCTGCTGTGAGAGCATCACAGTGCTGTTATATGTACCAGAGTGCTGCTGTGATAGCATCACAGTGCTGTTATTTGTACCAGAGTGCTACTGTGATAGCATCACAGTGATGTTATATGTACCAGAGTGCTGTTGTGATAGCATCACAGTGTTGTTATATGTACCAGAGCGCGGCTCTGATAGCATTACAGTGCTGTTATATGTACCAGAGTGCTGCTGTGATAGCATCACAGTGCTGTTATATGTACCACAGTGCTGCTGTGAGAGCATCACAGTGCTGGTGTATGTACTAGAGTGCTGCTGTGAGAGCATCACAGTGCTGGTGTATGTACTAGAGTGCTGCTGTGATAGCATCACAGTGATGTTATATGTACCATAAGGCAGCTGTGGTAGAATCACAGTGATGTTATGTGTACCAGAGTGTTGTTGTGATAGCATCACAGCATTGTTGTATGTACCAGAGCGTGGCTCTGATAGCATCACAGAGCTGTTATATGTACCAGAGTGCTGTTGTGATAACATCACAGCGTTGTTGTATGTACCAGAACGTGGCTCTGATAGCATCACAGCGTTGTTGTATGTACCAGAGCGCGGCTCTGACAGCATCACAGTGCTGTTATATGTACCACAGTGCTGATGTGATGGCATCACAGCGTTGTTGTATGTACCAGAGTGCTTCTGCGATAGCATCACAGTGCTGTTATATGTACCATAAGGCGGCTGTGGTAGCATGACAGTGATGTTATGTGTACCAGACTGCTGCTGTGATAGCATCACAGTGCTGTTATATGTACCACAGTGCTGTTGTGAGAGCATCACAGTGCTGGTATATGTACTAGAGTGCTGCTGCGATAGCATCACAGTGATGTTATATGTACCATAAGGCAGCTGAGGTAGAATCACAGTGATGTTATGTGTACCAGAGTGCTGCTGTGAGAGCATCACAGTGCTGTTATATGTACCAGAACATGGCTGTTATATCATCACAGTGATGATGCATGTACCAGAGTGCTGCTGTGAGAGCATCACAGTGCTGTTATATGTACCAGAGTGCTGCTGTGATAGCATCACAGTGCTGTTATTTGTACCAGAGTGCTACTGTGATAGCATCACAGTGATGTTATATGTACCAGAGTGCTGTTGTGATAGCATCACAGTGTTGTTATATGTACCAGAGCGCGGCTCTGATAGCATTACAGTGCTGTTATATGTACCAGAGTGCTGCTGTGATAGCATCACAGTGCTGTTATATGTACCACAGTGCTGCTGTGAGAGCATCACAGTGCTGGTGTATGTACTAGAGTGCTGCTGTGAGAGCATCACAGTGCTGGTGTATGTACTAGAGTGCTGCTGTGATAGCATCACAGTGATGTTATATGTACCATAAGGCAGCTGTGGTAGAATCACAGTGATGTTATGTGTACCAGAGTGTTGTTGTGATAGCATCACAGCATTGTTGTATGTACCAGAGCGTGGCTCTGATAGCATCACAGAGCTGTTATATGT
This sequence comes from Synaphobranchus kaupii, assembly GCA_029718625.1. Classification (NCBI taxonomy): domain Eukaryota; kingdom Metazoa; phylum Chordata; class Actinopteri; order Anguilliformes; family Synaphobranchidae; genus Synaphobranchus; species Synaphobranchus kaupii. Next base: position 66,037,932 of record CM056378.1, read on the forward strand.
ACCAGAGTGCTGTTGTGATAACATCACAGCGTTGTTGTATGTACCAGAGTGCGACTCTGATAGCATCACAGTGATGTTATATGTACCAGAGTGCTGTTGTGATAGCATCACAGCGTTGTTGTATGTACCAGAGCGCGGCTCTGACAGCATCACAGTGCTGTTATATGTACCACAGTGCTGATGTGATGGCATCACAGCGTTGTTGTATGTACCAGAGTGCTTCTGCGATAGCATCACAGTGCTGTTATATGTACCATAAGGCGGCTGTGGTAGCATGACAGTGATGTTATGTGTACCAGACTGCTGCTGTGATAGCATCACAGTGCTGTTATATGTACCACAGTGCTGTTGTGAGAGCATCACAGTGCTGGTATATGTACTAGAGTGCTGCTGTGATAGCATCACAGTGATGTTATATGTACCATAAGGCAGCTGAGGTAGAATCACAGTGATGTTATGTGTACCAGAGTGCTGTTGTGATAGCATCACAGCATTGTTGTATGTACCAGAGCGCGGCTCTGATAGCATTACAGTGCTGTTATATGTACCAGACCACGGCTGTTATGTCATCACAGTGATGTTATGTGTACCAGAGTGCTGCTGTGAGAGCATCACAGTGCTGTTATATGTACCAGAACACGGCTGTCATATCATCACAGTGATGTTATGTGTACCAGAGTGCTGCTGTGAGTGCATCACAGTGCTGTTATATGTACCAGAGTGCTGCGGTGATAGCATCACAGTGATGTTATATGTACCAGAGTGCTATTGTGATAGCATCACAGCCTTGTTGTATGTACCAGAGCACGGCTCTGATAGCATTGCAGTGCTGTTATATGTACCAGAACAAGGCTGTTATATCATCACAGTGATGTCCTGTGTACCAGAGTGCTGCTGTGAGTGCATCACAGTGCTGTTATATGTACCAGAGTGCTGCTGTGATAGCATCACAGTGATGTTATATGTACCAGAGTGCTATTGTGATAGCATCACAGCCTTGTTGTATGCACCAGAGCACGGCTCTGATAGCATTACAGTGCTGTTATATGTACCAGAGTGCTGCTGTGATAGCATCACAGTGCTGTTATATGTACTAGAGTGCTGCTGTGATAGCATCACAGTGCTGTTATATGTACCATAAGGCAGCTGTGATAACATCACAGTGCTGTTATATGTACCACAGTGCTGCTGTGAGAGCATCACAGTGCTGTTATATGTACCAGAGTGCTGCTGTGACAGCATCACAGTGCTGTTATATGTACCAGAGTGCTGTTGTGATAGCATCACAGCGTTGTTGTATGTACCAGATCGTGGCTCTGATAGCATCACAGCGTTGTTATATGTAACACAGTGCTGATGTGAGAGCACCACTGTGCTGTTATATGTACCAGAGTGCTGTTGTGATGGCATCACAGCGTTGTTGTATGTACCAGAGCGCGGCTCTGACAGCATCAGCATCACAGTGCTGTTATATGTACCACAGTGCTGATGTGAGAGCACCACTGTGCTGTTATATGTACCAGAGTGCTGTTGTGATGGCATCACAGCGTTGTTGTATGTACCAGAGCGCGGCTCTGACAGCATCAGAATCGCAGTGCTGTTATATGTACCACAGTGCTGATGTGAGAGCACCACTGTGCTGTTATATGTACCAGAGTGCTGTTGTGATGGCATCACAGCGTTGTTGTATGTACCAGAGCGCGGATCTGATAGCATCACAGTGCTGTTATATGTGCCAGAGTGCTTCTGTGATAGCATCACAGTGCTGTTATATGTACCAGAGCGCTGCTGTGATAGCATCACAGTGCTGTTATATGTACCACAGTGCTGCTGTGAGAGCATCACAGTGCTGGTATATGTACTAGAGTGCTGCTGTGATAGCATCACAGTGATGTTATATGTACAATAAGGCGGCTGTGGTAGCATCACAGTGATGTTATGTGTACCAGAGTGCTGCTGTGAGTGCATCACAGTGCTGTTATATGTACCAGAGTGCTGTTGTGATAGCATCACAGTGCTGTTATATGTACCAGAACACGGCTGTCATATCATCACAGTGATGTTATGTGTACCAGAGTGCTGCTGTGAGTGCATCACAGTGCTGTTGTATGTACCAGAGTGCTGCTGTGATAGCATCACAGCCTTGTTGTATGTACCAGAGCACGGCTCTGATAGCATTACAGTGCTGTTATATGTACCAGAGTGCTGCTGTGATAGCATCACAGTGCTGTTATATGTACTAGAGTGCTGCTGTGATAGCATCACAGTGATGTTATATGTACCATAAGGTGGCTGTGGTAGCATGACAGTGATGTTATGTGTACCAGACTGCTGCTGTTATAGCATCACAGTGCTGTTATATGTACCACAGTGCTGCTGTGAGTGCATCACAGTGCTGGTATATGTACTAGAGTGCTGCTGTGATAGCATCACAGTGATGTTATATGTACCATAAGGCAGCTGTGGTAGAATCACAGTGATGTTATGTGTACAAGAGTGCTGCTGTGAGAGCATCACAATGCTGTTATATGTACCAGAACACGGCTGTTATATCATCACAGTAATGTCATGTGTACCAGCGTGCTGCTGTGAGTGCATCACAGTGCTGTTATATGTACCAGAGTGCTGCTGTGATAGCATCACAGTGATGTTATATGTACCAGAGTGCTATTGTGATAGCACCACAGCGTTGTTGTATGTACCAGAGCACGGCTCTGATAGCATTACAGTGCTGTTATATGTACCAGAGTGCTGCTGTGATAGCATCACAGTGCTGTTATATGTACCACAGTGCTGCTGTGAGAGCATCCCAGTGCTGGTATATGTACTAGAGTGCTGCTGTGATAGCATCACAGTGATGTTATATGTACCATAAGGAGGCTTTGGTAGCATCAGTGATGTTAAGTGTACCAGAGTGCTGCTGTGAGAGCATCACAGTGCTGTTATATGTACCAGAACATGGCTGTTATATCATCACAGTGATGATGCATGTACCAGAGTGCTGCTGTGAGAGCATCACAGTGCTGTTATATGTACCAGAGTGCTGCTGTGATAGCATCACAGTGCTGTTATATGTACCAGTGTGCTACTGTGATAGCATCACAGTGATGTTATATGTACCAGAGTGCTGTTGTGATAGCATCACAGTGTTGTTATATGTACCAGAGCGCGGCTCTGATAGCATTACAGTGCTGTTATATGTACCAGAGTGCTGCTGTGATAGCATCACAGTGCTGTTATATGTACCACAGTGCTGCTCTGAGAGCATCACAGTGCTGGTGTATGTACTAGAGTGCTGCTGTGATAGCATCACAGTGATGTTATATGTACCATAAGGCAGCTGAGGTAGAATCACAGTGATGTTATGTGTACCAGAGTGCTGTTGTGATAGCATCACAGCATTGTTGTATGTACCAGAGCGCGGCTCTGATAGCATTACAGTGCTGTTATATGTACCAGACCACGGCTGTTATGTCATCACAGTGATGTTATGTGTACCAGAGTGCTGCTGTGAGAGCATCACAGTGCTGTTATATGTACCAGAACACGGCTGTCATATCATCACAGTGATGTTATGTGTACCAGAGTGCTGCTGTGAGTGCATCACAGTGCTGTTATATGTACCAGAGTGCTGCGGTGATAGCATCACAGTGATGTTATATGTACCAGAGTGCTATTGTGATAGCATCACAGCCTTGTTGTATGTACCAGAGCACGGCTCTGATAGCATTGCAGTGCTGTTATATGTACCAGAACAAGGCTGTTATATCATCACAGTGATGTCCTGTGTACCAGAGTGCTGCTGTGAGTGCATCACAGTGCTGTTATATGTACCAGAGTGCTGCTGTGATAGCATCACATTGATGTTATATGTACCAGAGTGCTATTGTGATAGCATCACAGCCTTGTTGTATGCACCAGAGCACGGCTCTGATAGCATTACAGTGCTGTTATATGTACCAGAGTGCTGCTGTGATAGCATCACAGTGCTGTTATATGTACTAGAGTGCTGCTGTGATAGCATCACAGTGCTGTTATATGTACCATAAGGCAGCTGTGATAACATCACAGTGCTGTTATATGTACCACAGTGCTGCTGTGAGAGCATCACAGTGCTGTTATATGTACCAGAGTGCTGCTGTGACAGCATCACAGTGCTGTTATATGTACCAGAGTGCTGTTGTGATAGCATCACAGTGATGTTATATGTACCAGAGTGCTGTTGTGATAGCATCACAGTGTTGTTATATGTACCAGAGCGCGGCTCTGATAGCATTACAGCGTTGTTATATGTAACACAGTGCTGATGTGAGAGCACCACTGTGCTATTATATGTACCAGAGTGCTGTTGTGATGGCATCACAGCGTTGTTGTATGTACCAGAGCGCGGCTCTGACAGCATCAGCATCACAGTGCTGTTATATGTACCACAGTGCTGATGTGAGAGCACCACTGTGCTGTTATATGTACCAGAGTGCTGTTGTGATGGCATCACAGCGTTGTTGTATGTACCAGAGCGCGGCTCTGACAGCATCAGAATCGCAGTGCTGTTATATGTACCACAGTGCTGATGTGAGAGCACCACTGTGCTGTTATATGTACCAGAGTGCTGTTGTGATGGCATCACAGCGTTGTTGTATGTACCAGAGCGCGGATCTGATAGCATCACAGTGCTGTTATATGTGCCAGAGTGCTTCTGTGATAGCATCACAGTGCTGTTATATGTACCAGAGCGCTGCTGTGATAGCATCACAGTGCTGTTATATGTACCACAGTGCTGCTGTGAGAGCATCACAGTGCTGGTATATGTACTAGAGTGCTGCTGTGATAGCATCACAGTGATGTTATATGTACAATAAGGCGGCTGTGGTAGCATCACAGTGATGTTATGTGTACCAGAGTGCTGCTGTGAGTGCATCACAGTGCTGTTATATGTACCAGAGTGCTGTTGTGATAGCATCACAGTGCTGTTATATGTACCAGAACACGGCTGTCATATCATCACAGTGATGTTATGTGTACCAGAGTGCTGCTGTGAGTGCATCACAGTGCTGTTGTATGTACCAGAGTGCTGCTGTGATAGCATCACAGCCTTGTTGTATGTACCAGAGCACGGCTCTGATAGCATTACAGTGCTGTTATATGTACCAGAGTGCTGCTGTGATAGCATCACAGTGCTGTTATATGTACTAGAGTGCTGCTGTGATAGCATCACAGTGATGTTATATGTACCATAAGGTGGCTGTGGTAGCATGACAGTGATGTTATGTGTACCAGACTGCTGCTGTTATAGCATCACAGTGCTGTTATATGTACCACAGTGCTGCTGTGAGTGCATCACAGTGCTGGTGTATGTACTAGAGTGCTGCTGTGATAGCATCACAGTGATGTTATATGTACCATAAGGCAGCTGTGGTAGAATGACAGTGATGTTATATGTACTAGAGTGTTGTTGTGATAGCATCACAACATTGTTGTATGTACCAGAGCGTGGCTCTGATAGCATCACAGAGCTGTTATATGTACCAGAGTGCTGTTGTGATAGCATCACAGCGTTGTTGTATGTACCAGAGTGCGGCTCTGATAGCATCACAGTGATGTTATATGTACCAGAGTGCTGTTGTGATAGCATCACAGCGTTGTTGTATGTACCAGAGCACGGCTCTGATAGCATTACAGTGCTGTTATATGTACCAGAATGCTGCTGTGATAGCATCACAGTGCTGTTATATGTACTAGAGTGCTGCTGTGATAGCATCACAGTGATGTTATATGTACCATAAGGCGGCTGTGGTAGCATGACAGTGATGTTATGTGTACCAGACTGCTGCTGTTATAGCATCACAGTGCTGTTATATGTACCACAGTGCTGCTGTGAGAGCATCACAGTGCTAGTATATGTACTAGAGTGCAGCTGTGATAGCATCACAGTGATGTTATATGTACCATAAGGCAGCTGTGGTAGAATCACAGTGATGTTATGTGTACAAGAGTGCTGCTGTGAGAGCATCACAATGCTGTTATATGTACCAGAACACGGCTGTTATATCATCACAGTAATGTCATGTGTACCAGCGTGCTGCTGTGAGTGCATCACAGTGCTGTTATATGTACCAGAGTGCTGCTGTGATAGCATCACAGTGATGTTATATGTACCAGAGTGCTATTGTGATAGCACCACAGCGTTGTTGTATGTACCAGAGCACGGCTCTGATAGCATTACAGTGCTGTTATATGTACCAGAGTGCTGCTGTGATAGCATCACAGTGCTGTTATATGTACCACAGTGCTGCTGTGAGAGCATCCCAGTGCTGGTATATGTACTAGAGTGCTGCTGTGATAGCATCACAGTGATGTTATATGTACCATAAGGAGGCTTTGGTAGCATCAGTGATGTTAAGTGTACCAGAGTGCTGCTGTGAGAGCATCACAGTGCTGTTATATGTACCAGAACATGGCTGTTATATCATCACAGTGATGATGCATGTACCAGAGTGCTGCTGTGAGAGCATCACAGTGCTGTTATATGTACCAGAGTGCTGCTGTGATAGCATCACAGTGCTGTTATATGTACCAGAGTGCTACTGTGATAGCATCACAGTGATGTTATATGTACCAGAGTGCTGTTGTGATAGCATCACAGTGTTGTTATATGTACCAGAGCGCGGCTCTGATAGCATTACAGTGCTGTTATATGTACCAGAGTGCTGCTGTGATAGCATCACAGTGCTGTTATATGTACCACAGTGCTGCTGTGAGAGCATCACAGTGCTGGTGTATGTACTAGAGTGCTGCTGTGAGAGCATCACAGTGCTGGTGTATGTACTAGAGTGCTGCTGTGATAGCATCACAGTGATGTTATATGTACCATAAGGCAGCTGTGGTAGAATCACAGTGATGTTATGTGTACCAGAGTGTTGTTGTGATAGCATCACAGCATTGTTGTATGTACCAGAGCGTGGCTCTGATAGCATCACAGAGCTGTTATATGTACCAGAGTGCTGTTGTGATAACATCACAGCGTTGTTGTATGTACCAGAGTGCGACTCTGATAGCATCACAGTGATGTTATATGTACCAGAGTGCTGTTGTGATAGCATCACAGCGTTGTTGTATGTACCAGAACGTGGCTCTGATAGCATCACAGCGTTGTTGTATGTACCAGAGCGCGGCTCTGACAGCATCACAGTGCTGTTATATGTACCACAGTGCTGATGTGATGGCATCACAGCGTTGTTGTATGTACCAGAGTGCTTCTGCGATAGCATCACAGTGCTGTTATATGTACCATAAGGCGGCTGTGGTAGCATGACAGTGATGTTATGTGTACCAGACTGCTGCTGTGATAGCATCACAGTGCTGTTATATGTACCACAGTGCTGCTGTGAGAGCATCACAGTGCTGGTATATGTACTAGAGTGCTGCTGTGATAGCATCACAGTGATGTTATATGTACCATAAGGCAGCTGAGGTAGAATCACAGTGATGTTATGTGTACCAGAGTGCTGTTGTGATAGCATCACAGCATTGTTGTATGTACCAGAGCGCGGCTCTGATAGCATTACAGTGCTGTTATATGTACCAGACCACGGCTGTTATGTCATCACAGTGATGTTATGTGTACCAGAGTGCTGCTGTGAGAGCATCACAGTGCTGTTATATGTACCAGAACACGGCTGTCATATCATCACAGTGATGTTATGTGTACCAGAGTGCTGCTGTGAGTGCATCACAGTGCTGTTATATGTACCAGAGTGCTGAGGTGATAGCATCACAGTGATGTTATATGTACCAGAGTGCTATTGTGATAGCATCACAGCCTTGTTGTATGTACCAGAGCACGGCTCTGATAGCATTGCAGTGCTGTTATATGTACCAGAACAAGGCTGTTATATCATCACAGTGATGTCCTGTGTACCAGAGTGCTGCTGTGAGTGCATCACAGTGCTGTTATATGTACCAGAGTGCTGCTGTGATAGCATCACAGCCTTGTTGTATGCACCAGAACACGGCTCTGATAGCATTACAGTGCTGTTATATGTACCAGAGTGCTGCTGTGATAGCATCACAGTGCTGTTATATGTACTAGAGTGCTGCTGTGATAGCATCACAGTGCTGTTATATGTACCATAAGGCAGCTGTGATAATATCACAGTGCTGTTATATGTACCACAGTGCTGCTGTGAGAGCATCACAGTGCTGTTATATGTACCAGAGTGCTGCTGTGACAGCATCACAGTGCTGTTATATGTACCAGAGTGCTGTTGTGATAGCATCACAGCGTTGTTGTATGTACCAGACCGTGGCTCTGATAGCATCACAGCGTTGTTATATGTAACACAGTGCTGATGTGAGAGCACCACTGTGCTGTTATATGTACCAGAGTGCTGTTGTGATGGCATCACAGCGTTGTTGTATGTACCAGAGCGCGGCTCTGACAGCATCAGCATCACAGTGCTGTTATATGTACCACAGTGCTGATGTGAGAGCACCACTGTGCTGTTATATGTACCAGAGTGCTGTTGTGATGGCATCACAGCGTTGTTGTATGTACCAGAGCGCGGCTCTGACAGCATCAGAATCGCAGTGCTGTTATATGTACCACAGTGCTGATGTGAGAGCACCACTGTGCTGTTATATGTACCAGAGTGCTGTTGTGAGGGCATCACAGCGTTGTTGTATGTACCAGAGCGCGGATCTGATAGCATCACAGTGCTGTTATATGTGCCAGAGTGCTTCTGTGATAGCATCACAGTGCTGTTATATGTACCAGAGCGCTGCTGTGATAGCATCACAGTGCTGTTATATGTACCACAGTGCTGCTGTGAGAGCATCACAGTGCTGGTATATGTACTAGAGTGCTGCTGTGATAGCATCACAGTGATGTTATATGTACAATAAGGCGGCTGTGGTAGCATCACAGTGATGTTATGTGTACCAGAGTGCTGCTGTGAGTGCATCACAGTGTTGTTATATGTACCAGAGTGCTGTTGTGATAGCATCACAGTGCTGTTATATGTACCAGAACACGGCTGTCATATCATCACAGTGATGTTATGTGTACCAGAGTGCTGCTGTGAGTGCATCACAGTGCTGTTGTATGTACCAGAGTGCTGCTGTGATAGCATCACAGCCTTGTTGTATGTACCAGAGCGCGGCTCTGACAGCATCAGCATCACAGTGCTGTTATATGTACCACAGTGCTGATGTGAGAGCACCACTGTGCTGTTATATGTACCAGAGTGCTGTTGTGATGGCATCACAGCGTTGTTGTATGTACCAGAGCGCGGCTCTGACAGCATCAGAATCGCAGTGCTGTTATATGTACCACAGTGCTGATGTGAGAGCACCACTGTGCTGTTATATGTACCAGAGTGCTGTTGTGATGGCATCACAGCGTTGTTGTATGTACCAGAGCGCGGATCTGATAGCATCACAGTGCTGTTATATGTGCCAGAGTGCTTCTGTGATAGCATCACAGTGCTGTTATATGTACCAGAGCGCTGCTGTGATAGCATCACAGTGCTGTTATATGTACCACAGTGCTGCTGTGAGAGCATCACAGTGCTGGTATATGTACTAGAGTGCTGCTGTGATAGCATCACAGTGATGTTATATGTACAATAAGGCGGCTGTGCTAGCATCACAGTGATGTTATGTGTACCAGAGTGCTGCTGTGAGAGCATAACAGTGCTGTTATATGTGCCAGAGTGCTTCTGTGATAGCATCACAGTGCTGTTATATGTACCAGAGCGCTGCTGTGATAGCATCACAGTGCTGTTATATGTGCCACAGTGCTGCTGTGAGAGCATCACAGTGCTGGTATATGTACTAGAGTGCTGCTGTGATAGCATCACAGTGATGTTATATGTACCATAAGGCGGCTGTGCTAGCATCACAGTGATGTTATGTGTACCAGAGTGCTGCTGTGAGAGCATCACAGTGCTGTTATATGTACCAGAACACGGCTGTTATATCATCACAGTGATGTTATATGTACCACAGTGCTGCTGTGAGAGCATCACAGTGCTGGTATATGTACTAGAGTGCTGCTGTGATAGCATCACAGTGATTATACATGTACCATAAGGAGGCTGTGGTAGCATCAGTGATGTTAAGTGTACCAGAGTGCTGCTGTGAGAGCATCACAGTGCTGTTATATGTACCAGAGTGCTGCTGTGATAGCATCACAGTGCTGTTATATGTACCAGAGTGCTACTGTGATAGCATCACAGTGATGTTATATGTACCAGAGTGCTGTTGTGATAGCATCACAGTGTTGTTATATGTACCAGAGCGCGGCTCTGATAGCATTACAGTGCTGTTATATGTACCAGAGTGCTGCTGTGAGAGCATCACAGTGCTGGTGTATGTACTAGAGTGCTGCTGTGATAGCATCACAGTGATGTTATATGTACCATAAGGCAGCTGTGGTAGAATGACAGTGATGTTATATGTACTAGAGTGTTGTTGTGATAGCATCACAGCATTGTTGTATGTACCAGAGCGTGGCTCTGATAGCATCACAGAGCTGTTATATGTACCAGAGTGCTGCTGTGAGAGCATCACAATGCTGTTATATGTACCAGAACACGGCTGTTATATCATCACAGTAATGTCATGTGTACCAGCATGCTGCTGTGAGTGCATCACAGTGCTGTTATATGTACCAGAGTGCTATTGTGATAGCACCACAGCGTTGTTGTATGTACCAGAGCACGGCTCTGATAGCATTACAGTGCTGTTATATGTACCAGAGTGCTGCTGTGATAGCATCACAGTGCTGTTATATGTACCACAGTGCTGCTGTGAGAGCATCCCAGTGCTGGTATATGTACTAGAGTGCTGCTGTGATAGCATCACAGTGATGTTATATGTACCATAAGGAGGCTGTGGTAGCATCAGTGATGTTAAGTGTACCAGGGTGCTGCTGTGAGAGCATCACAGTGCTGTTATATGTACCAGAACATGGCTGTTATATCATCACAGTGATGTTGCATGTACCAGAGTGCTACTGTGAGAGCATCACAGTGCTGTTATATGTACCAGAGTGCTGCTGTGATAGCATCACAGTGCTGTTATATGTACCAGAGTGCTACTGTGATAGCATCACAGTGATGTTATATGTACCAGAGTGCTGTTGTGATGGCATCACATTGTTGTTATATGTACCAGAGCGCGGCTCTGATAGCATTACAGTGCTGTTATATGTACCAGAGTGCTGCTGTGATAGCATCACAGTGCTGTTATATGTACCACAGTGCTGCTGTGAGAGCATCACAGTGCTGGTGTATGTACTAGAGTGCTGCTGTGATAGCATCACAGTGATGTTATATGTACCATAAGGCAGCTGTGGTAGAATGACAGTGATGTTATATGTACTAGAGTGTTTTTGTGATAGCATCACAACATTGTTGTATGTACCAGAGCGTGGCTCTGATAGCATCACAGAGCTGTTATATGTACCAGAGTGCTGTTGTGATAGCATCACAGCGTTGTTGTATGTACCAGAGTGCGGCTCTGATAGCATCACAGTGATGTTATATGTACCAGAGTGCTGTTGTGATAGCATCACAGCGTTGTTGTATGTACCAGAGCACGGCTCTGATAGCATTACAGTGCTGTTATATGTACCAGAATGCTGCTGTGATAGCATCACAGTGCTGTTATATGTACTAGAGTGCTGCTGTGATAGCATCACAGTGATGTTATATGTACCATAAGGCGGCTGTGGTAGCATGACAGTGATGTTATGTGTACCAGACTGCTGCTGTTATAGCATCACAGTGCTGTTATATGTACCACAGTGCTGCTGTGAGAGCATCACAGTGCTAGTATATGTACTAGAGTGCAGCTGTGATAGCATCACAGTGATGTTATATGTACCATAAGGCAGCTGTGGTAGAATCACAGTGATGTTATGTGTACAAGAGTGCTGCTGTGAGAGCATCACAATGCTGTTATATGTACCAGAACACGGCTGTTATATCATCACAGTGATGTCATGTGTACCAGCGTGCTGCTGTGAGTGCATCACAGTGCTGTTATATGCACCAGAGTGCTGCTGTGATAGCATCACAGTGATGTTATATGTACCAGAGTGCTATTGTGATAGCATCACAGCGTTGTTGTATGTAACAGACCACGGCTCTGATAGCATTACAGTGCTGTTATATGTACCAGAGTGCTGCTGTGATAGCATCACAGTGCTGTTATATGTACCACAGTGCTGCTGTGAGAGCATCCCAGTGCTGGTCTATGTAATAGAGTGCTGCTGTGATAGCATCACAGTGATGTTATATGTACCATAAGGCGGCTGTGGTAGCATCAGTGATGTTAAGTGTACCAGAGTGCTGCTGTGAGAGCATCACAGTGCTGTTATATGTACCAGAAAATGGCTGTTATATCATCACAGTGATGTTGCATGTACCAGAGTGCTGCTGTGAGAGCATCACAGTGCTGTTATATGTACCAGAGTGCTGCTGTGATAGCATCACAGCGTTGTTGTATGTACCAGAGCCCGGCTCTGATAGCATTACAGTGCTGTTATATGTACCAGAGTGCTGCTGTGATAGCATCACAGTGCTGTTATATGTACCACAGTGCTGCTGTGAGAGCATCACAGTGCTGGTGTATGTACTAGAGTGCTGCTGTGATAGCATCACAGTGATGTTATATGTACCATAAGGCAGCTGTGGTAGAATGACAGTGATGTTATGTGTACCAGAGTGTTGTTGTGATAGCATCACAGCATTGTTGTATGTACCAGAGCGTGGCTCTGATAGCATCACAGAGCTGTTATATGTACCAGAGTGCTGTTGTGATAGCATCACAGTGCTGTTATATGTACCAGAACACGGCTGTCATATCATCACAGTGATGTTATGTGTACCAGAGTGCTGCTGTGAGTGCATCACAGTGCTGTTATATGTACCAGAGTGCTGCTGTGATAGCATCACAGCCTTGTTGTATGTACAAGAGCACGGCTCTGATAGCATTACAGTGCTGTTATATGTACCAGAGTGCTGCTGTGATAGCATCACAGTGCTGTTATATGTACTAGAGTGCTGCTGTGATAGCATCATAGTGATGTTATATGTACCATAAGGCGGCTGTGGTAGCATGACAGTGATGTTATGTGTACCAGACTGCTGCTGTTATAGCATCACAGTGCTGTTATATGTACCACAGTGCTGCTGTGAGAGCATCACAGTGCTGGTATATGTACTAGAGTGCTGCTGTGATAGCATCCCAGTGATGTTATATGTACCAGAACACGGCTGTTATATCATCACAGTAATGTCATGTGTACCAGCGTGCTGCTGTGAGTGCATCACAGTGCTGTTATATGTACCAGAACATGGCTGTTATATCATCACAGTGATGTTGCATGTACCAGAGTGCTACTGTGAGAGCATCACAGTGCTGTTATATGTACCAGAGTGCTGCTGTGATAGCATCACAGTGCTGTTATATGTACCAGAGTGCTACTGTGATAGCATCACAGTGATGTTATATGTACCAGAGTGCTGTTGTGATGGCATCACATTGTTGTTATATGTACCAGAGCGCGGCTCTGATAGCATTACAGTGCTGTTATATGTACCAGAGTGCTGCTGTGATAGCATCACAGTGCTGTTATATGTACCACAGTGCTGCTGTGAGAGCATCACAGTGCTGGTGTATGTACTAGAGTGCTGCTGTGATAGCATCACAGTGATGTTATATGTACCATAAGGCAGCTGTGGTAGAATGACAGTGATGTTATATGTACTAGAGTGTTGTTGTGATAGCATCACAACATTGTTGTATGTACCAGAGCGTGGCTCTGATAGCATCACAGAGCTGTTATATGTACCAGAGTGCTGTTGTGATAGCATCACAGCGTTGTTGTATGTACCAGAGTGCGGCTCTGATAGCATCACAGTGATGTTATATGTACCAGAGTGCTGTTGTGATAGCATCACAGCGTTGTTGTATGTACCAGAGCACGGCTCTGATAGCATTACAGTGCTGTTATATGTACCAGAATGCTGCTGTGATAGCATCACAGTGCTGTTATATGTACTAGAGTGCTGCTGTGATAGCATCACAGTGATGTTATATGTACCATAAGGCGGCTGTGGTAGCATGACAGTGATGTTATGTGTACCAGACTGCTGCTGTTATAGCATCACAGTGCTGTTATATGTACCACAGTGCTGCTGTGAGAGCATCACAGTGCTAGTATATGTACTAGAGTGCAGCTGTGATAGCATCACAGTGATGTTATATGTACAATAAGGCAGCTGTGGTAGAATCACAGTGATGTTATGTGTACAAGAGTGCTGCTGTGAGAGCATCACAATGCTGTTATATGTACCAGAACACGGCTGTTATATCATCACAGTGATGTCATGTGTACCAGCGTGCTGCTGTGAGTGCATCACAGTGCTGTTATATGCACCAGAGTGCTGCTGTGATAGCATCACAGTGATGTTATATGTACCAGAGTGCTATTGTGATAGCATCACAGCGTTGTTGTATGTACCAGAGCACGGCTCTGATAGCATTACAGTGCTGTTATATGTACCAGAGTGCTGCTGTGATAGCATCACAGTGCTGTTATATGTACCACAGTGCTGCTGTGAGAGCATCCCAGTGCTGGTCTATGTAATAGAGTGCTGCTGTGATAGCATCACAGTGATGTTATATGTACCATAAGGCGGCTGTGGTAGCATCAGTGATGTTAAGTGTACCAGAGTGCTGCTGTGAGAGCATCACAGTGCTGTTATATGTACCAGAACATGGCTGTTATATCATCACAGTGATGTTGCATGTACCAGAGAGCTGCTGTGAGAGCATCACAGTGCTGTTATATGTACCAGAGTGCTGCTGTGATAGCATCACAGTGCTGTTATATGTACCAGAGTGCTACTGTGATAGCATCACAGTGATGTTATATGTACCAGAGTGCTGTTGTGATAGCATCACATTGTTGTTATATGTACCAGAGCGCGGCTCTGATAGCATTACAGTGCTGTTATATGTACCAGAGTGCTGCTGTGATAGCATCACAGTGCTGTTATATGTACCACAGTGCTGCTGTGAGAGCATCCCAGTGCTGGTATATGTACTAGAGTGCTGCTGTGATAGCATCACAGTGATGTTATATGTACCATAAGGAGGCTGTGGTAGCATCAGTGATGTTAAGTGTACCAGAGTGCTGCTGTGAGAGCATCACAGTGCTGTTATATGTACCAGAACATGGCTGTTATATCATCACAGTGATGTTGCATGTACCAGAGTGCTACTGTGAGAGCATCACAGTGCTGTTATATGTACCAGAGTGCTGCTGTGATAGCATCACAGTGCTGTTATATGTACCAGAGTGCTACTGTGATAGCATCACAGTGATGTTATATGTACCAGAGTGCTGTTGTGATGGCATCACATTGTTGTTATATGTACCAGAGCGCGGCTCTGATAGCATTACAGTGCTGTTATATGTACCAGAGTGCTGCTGTGATAGCATCACAGTGCTGTTATATGTACCACAGTGCTGCTGTGAGAGCATCACAGTGCTGGTGTATGTACTAGAGTGCTGCTGTGATAGCATCACAGTGATGTTATATGTACCATAAGGCAGCTGTGGTAGAATGACAGTGATGTTATATGTACTAGAGTGTTGTTGTGATAGCATCACAACATTGTTGTATGTACCAGAGCGTGGCTCTGATAGCATCACAGAGCTGTTATATGTACCAGAGTGCTGTTGTGATAGCATCACAGCGTTGTTGTATGTACCAGAGCACGGCTCTGATAGCATTACAGTGCTGTTATATGTACCAGAATGCTGCTGTGATAGCATCACAGTGCTGTTATATGTACTAGAGTGCTGCTGTGATAGCATCACAGTGATGTTATATGTACCATAAGGCGGCTGTGGTAGCATGACAGTGATGTTATGTGTACCAGACTGCTGCTGTTATAGCATCACAGTGCTGTTATATGTACCACAGTGCTGCTGTGATAGCATCACAGTGCTGTTATATGTACCAGAGCGCTGCTGTGATAGCATCACAGTGCTGTTATATGTGCCACAGTGCTGCTGTGAGAGCATCACAGTGCTGGTATATGTACTAGAGTGCTGCTGTGATAGCATCACAGTGATGTTATATGTACCATAAGGCGGCTGTGCTAGCATCACAGTGATGTTATGTGTACCAGAGTGCTGCTGTGAGAGCATCACAGTGCTGTTATATGTACCAGAACACGGCTGTTATATCATCACAGTGATGTTATATGTACCACAGTGCTGCTGTGAGAGCATCACAGTGCTGGTATATGTACTAGAGTGCTGCTGTGATAGCATCACAGTGATGTTATATGTACCATAAGGAGGCTGTGGTAGCATCAGTGATGTTAAGTGTACCAGAGTGCTGCTGTGAGAGCATCACAGTGCTGTTATATGTACCAGAACATGGCTGTTATATCATCACAGTGATGTTGCATGTACCAGAGTGCTGCTGTGAGAGCATCACAGTGCTGTTATATGTACCAGAGTGCTGCTGTGATAGCATCACAGTGCTGTTATATGTACCAGAGTGCTACTGTGATAGCATCACAGTGATGTTATATGTACCAGAGTGCTGTTGTGATAGCATCACAGTGTTGTTATATGTACCAGAGCGCGGCTCTGATAGCATTACAGTGCTGTTATATGTACCAGAGTGCTGCTGTGATAGCATCACAGTGCTGTTATATGTACCAGAGTGCTGCTGTGAGAGCATCACAGTGCTGGTGTATGTACTAGAGTGCTGCTGTGATAGCATCACAGTGATGTTATATGTACCATAAGGCAGCTGTGGTAGAATGACAGTGATGTTATATGTACTAGAGTGTTGTTGTGATAGCATCACAGCATTGTTGTATGTACCAGAGCGTGGCTCTGATAGCATCACAGAGCTGTTATATGTACCAGAGTGCTGCTGTGAGAGCATCACAATGCTGTTATATGTACCAGAACATGGCTGTTATATCATCACAGTAATGTCATGTGTACCAGCATGCTGCTGTGAGTGCATCACAGTGCTGTTATATGTACCAGAGTGCTATTGTGATAGCACCACAGCGTTGTTGTATGTACCAGAGCACGGCTCTGATAGCATTACAGTGCTGTTATATGTACCAGAGTGCTGCTGTGATAGCATCACAGTGCTGTTATATGTACCACAGTGCTGCTGTGAGAGCATCCCAGTGCTGGTATATGTACTAGAGTGCTGCTGTGATAGCATCACAGTGATGTTATATGTACCAGAACATGGCTGTTATATCATCACAGTGATGTTGCATGTACCAGAGTGCTGCTGTGAGAGCATCACAGTGCTGTTATATGTACCAGAGTGCTGCTGTGATAGCATCACAGTGCTGTTATATGTACCAGAGTGCTACTGTGATAGCATCACAGTGATGTTATATGTACCAGAGTGCTGTTGTGATAGCATCACAGTGTTGTTATATGTACCAGAGCGCGGCTCTGATAGCATTACAGTGCTGTTATATGTACCAGAGTGCTGCTGTGATAGCATCACAGTGCTGTTATATGTACCAGAGTGCTGCTGTGAGAGCATCACAGTGCTGGTGTATGTACTAGAGTGCTGCTGTGATAGCATCACAGTGATGTTATATGTACCATAAGGCAGCTGTGGTAGAATGACAGTGATGTTATATGTACTAGAGTGTTGTTGTGATAGCATCACAGCATTGTTGTATGTACCAGAGCGTGGCTCTGATAGCATCACAGAGCTGTTATATGTACCAGAGTGCTGCTGTGAGAGCATCACAATGCTGTTATATGTACCAGAACACGGCTGTTATATCATCACAGTAATGTCATGTGTACCAGCATGCTGCTGTGAGTGCATCACAGTGCTGTTATATGTACCAGAGTGCTATTGTGATAGCACCACAGCGTTGTTGTATGTACCAGAGCACGGCTCTGATAGCATTACAGTGCTGTTATATGTACCAGAGTGCTGCTGTGATAGCATCACAGTGCTGTTATATGTACCACAGTGCTGCTGTGAGAGCATCCCAGTGCTGGTATATGTACTAGAGTGCTGCTGTGATAGCATCACAGTGATGTTATATGTACCAGAACATGGCTGTTATATCATCACAGTGATGTTGCATGTACCAGAGTGCTGCTGTGAGAGCATCACAGTGCTGTTATATGTACCAGAGTGCTGCTGTGATAGCATCACAGTGCTGTTATATGTACCAGAGTGCTACTGTGATAGCATCACAGTGATGTTATATGTACCAGAGTGCTGTTGTGATAGCATCACAGTGTTGTTATATGTACCAGAGCGCGGCTCTGATAGCATTACAGTGCTGTTATATGTACCAGAGTGCTGCTGTGATAGCATCACAGTGCTGTTATATGTACCAGAGTGCTGCTGTGAGAGCATCACAGTGCTGGTGTATGTACTAGAGTGCTGCTGTGATAGCATCACAGTGATGTTATATGTACCATAAGGCAGCTGTGGTAGAATGACAGTGATGTTATATGTACTAGAGTGTTGTTGTGATAGCATCACAGCATTGTTGTATGTACCAGAGCGTGGCTCTGATAGCATCACAGAGCTGTTATATGTACCAGAGTGCTGCTGTGAGAGCATCACAATGCTGTTATATGTACCAGAACACGGCTGTTATATCATCACAGTAATGTCATGTGTACCAGCATGCTGCTGTGAGTGCATCACAGTGCTGTTATATGTACCAGAGTGCTATTGTGATAGCACCACAGCGTTGTTGTATGTACCAGAGCACGGCTCTGATAGCATTACAGTGCTGTTATATGTACCAGAGTGCTGCTGTGATAGCATCACAGTGCTGTTATATGTACCACAGTGCTGCTGTGAGAGCATCCCAGTGCTGGTATATGTACTAGAGTGCTGCTGTGATAGCATCACAGTGATGTTATATGTACCATAAGGAGGCTGTGGTAGCATCAGTGATGTTAAGTGTACCAGAGTGCTGCTGTGAGAGCATCACAGTGCTGTTATATGTACCAGAACATGGCTGTTATATCATCACAGTGATGTTGCATGTACCAGAGTGCTACTGTGAGAGCATCACAGTGCTGTTATATGTACCAGAGTGCTGCTGTGATAGCATCACAGTGCTGTTATATGTACCAGAGTGCTACTGTGATAGCATCACAGTGATGTTATATGTACCAGAGTGCTGTTGTGATGGCATCACATTGTTGTTATATGTACCAGAGCGCGGCTCTGATAGCATTACAGTGCTGTTATATGTACCAGAGTGCTGCTGTGATAGCATCACAGTGCTGTTATATGTACCACAGTGCTGCTGTGAGAGCATCACAGTGCTGGTGTATGTACTAGAGTGCTGCTGTGATAGCATCACAGTGATGTTATATGTACCATAAGGCAGCTGTGGTAGAATGACAGTGATGTTATATGTACTAGAGTGTTGTTGTGATAGCATCACAACATTGTTGTATGTACCAGAGCGTGGCTCTGATAGCATCACAGAGCTGTTATATGTACCAGAGTGCTGTTGTGATAGCATCACAGCGTTGTTGTATGTACCAGAGTGCGGCTCTGATAGCATCACAGTGATGTTATATGTACCAGAGTGCTGTTGTGATAGCATCACAGCGTTGTTGTATGTACCAGAGCACGGCTCTGATAGCATTACAGTGCTGTTATATGTACCAGAATGCTGCTGTGATAGCATCACAGTGCTGTTATATGTACTAGAGTGCTGCTGTGATAGCATCACAGTGATGTTATATGTACCATAAGGCGGCTGTGGTAGCATGACAGTGATGTTATGTGTACCAGACTGCTGCTGTTATAGCATCACAGTGCTGTTATATGTACCACAGTGCTGCTGTGAGAGCATCACAGTGCTAGTATATGTACTAGAGTGCAGCTGTGATAGCATCACAGTGATGTTATATGTACCAGAACACGGCTGTTATATCATCACAGTAATGTCATGTGTACCAGCATGCTGCTGTGAGTGCATCACAGTGCTGTTATATGTACCAGAGTGCTATTGTGATAGCACCACAGCGTTGTTGTATGTACCAGAGCACGGCTCTGATAGCATTACAGTGCTGTTATATGTACCAGAGTGCTGCTGTGATAGCATCACAGTGCTGTTATATGTACCACAGTGCTGCTGTGAGAGCATCCCAGTGCTGGTATATGTACTAGAGTGCTGCTGTGATAGCATCACAGTGATGTTATATGTACCATAAGGAGGCTGTGGTAGCATCAGTGATGTTAAGTGTACCAGAGTGCTGCTGTGAGAGCATCACAGTGCTGTTATATGTACCAGAACAAGGCTGTTATATCATCACAGTGATGTTGCATGTACCAGAGTGCTACTGTGAGAGCATCACAGTGCTGTTATATGTACCAGAGTGCTGCTGTGATAGCATCACAGTGCTGTTATATGTACCAGAGTGCTACTGTGATAGCATCACAGTGATGTTATATGTACCAGAGTGCTGTTGTGATGGCATCACATTGTTGTTATATGTACCAGAGCGCGGCTCTGATAGCATTACAGTGCTGTTATATGTACCAGAGTGCTGCTGTGATAGCATCACAGTGCTGTTATATGTACCACAGTGCTGCTGTGAGAGCATCACAGTGCTGGTGTATGTACTAGAGTGCTGCTGTGATAGCATCACAGTGATGTTATATGTACCATAAGGCAGCTGTGGTAGAATGACAGTGATGTTATATGTACTAGAGTGTTGTTGTGATAGCATCACAACATTGTTGTATGTACCAGAGCGTGGCTCTGATAGCATCACAGAGCTGTTATATGTACCAGAGTGCTGTTGTGATAGCATCACAGCGTTGTTGTATGTACCAGAGTGCGGCTCTGATAGCATCACAGTGATGTTATATGTACCAGAGTGCTGTTGTGATAGCATCACAGCGTTGTTGTATGTACCAGAGCACGGCTCTGATAGCATTACAGTGCTGTTATATGTACCAGAATGCTGCTGTGATAGCATCACAGTGCTGTTATATGTACTAGAGTGCTGCTGTGATAGCATCACAGTGATGTTATATGTACCATAAGGCGGCTGTGGTAGCATGACAGTGATGTTATGTGTACCAGACTGCTGCTGTTATAGCATCACAGTGCTGTTATATGTACCACAGTGCTGCTGTGAGAGCATCACAGTGCTAGTATATGTACTAGAGTGCAGCTGTGATAGCATCACAGTGATGTTATATGTACCATAAGGCAGCTGTGGTAGAATCACAGTGATGTTATGTGTACAAGAGTGCTGCTGTGAGAGCATCACAATGCTGTTATATGTACCAGAACACGGCTGTTATATCATCACAGTGATGTCATGTGTACCAGCGTGCTGCTGTGAGTGCATCACAGTGCTGTTATATGCACCAGAGTGCTGCTGTGATAGCATCACAGTGATGTTATATGTACCAGAGTGCTATTGTGATAGCATCACAGCATTGTTGTATGTAACAGACCACGGCTCTGATAGCATTACAGTGCTGTTATATGTACCAGAGTGCTGCTGTGATAGCATCACAGTGCTGTTATATGTACCACAGTGCTGCTGTGAGAGCATCCCAGTGCTGGTCTATTTAATAGAGTGCTGCTGTGATAGCATCACAGTGATGTTATATGTACCATAAGGCGGCTGTGGTAGCATCAGTGATGTTAAGTGTACCAGAGTGCTGCTGTGAGAGCATCACAGTGCTGTTATATGTACCAGAAAATGGCTGTTATATCATCACAGTGATGTTGCATGTACCAGAGTGCTGCTGTGAGAGCATCACAGTGCTGTTATATGTACCAGAGTGCTGCTGTGATAGCATCACAGCGTTGTTGTATGTACCAGAGCCCGGCTCTGATAGCATTACAGTGCTGTTATATGTACCAGAGTGCTGCTGTGATAGCATCACAGTGCTGTTATATGTACCACAGTGCTGCTGTGAGAGCATCACAGTGCTGGTGTATGTACTAGAGTGCTGCTGTGATAGCATCACAGTGATGTTATATGTACCATAAGGCAGCTGTGGTAGAATGACAGTGATGTTATGTGTACCAGAGTGTTGTTGTGATAGCATCACAGCATTGTTGTATGTACCAGAGCGTGGCTCTGATAGCATCACAGAGCTGTTATATGTACCAGAGTGCTGTTGTGATAGCATCACAGTGCTGTTATATGTACCAGAACACGGCTGTCATATCATCACAGTGATGTTATGTGTACCAGAGTGCTGCTGTGAGTGCATCACAGTGCTGTTATATGTACCAGAGTGCTGCTGTGATAGCATCACAGCCTTGTTGTATGTACAAGAGCACGGCTCTGATAGCATTACAGTGCTGTTATATGTACCAGAGTGCTGCTGTGATAGCATCACAGTGCTGTTATATGTACTAGAGTGCTGCTGTGATAGCATCATAGTGATGTTATATGTACCATAAGGCGGCTGTGGTAGCATGACAGTGATGTTATGTGTACCAGACTGCTGCTGTTATAGCATCACAGTGCTGTTATATGTACCACAGTGCTGCTGTGAGAGCATCACAGTGCTGGTATATGTACCAGAGCGCTGCTGTGATAGCATCACAGTGCTGTTATATGTACCACAGTGCTGCTGTGAGAGCATCACAGTGCTGGTATATGTACTAGAGTGCTGCTGTGATAGCATCCCAGTGATGTTATATGTACCAGAACACGGCTGTTATATCATCACAGTAATGTCATGTGTACCAGCGTGCTGCTGTGAGTGCATCACAGTGCTGTTATATGTACCAGAGTGCTACTGTGATAGCATCACAGTGATGTTATATGTACCAGAGTGCTATTGTGATAGCATCACAGCGTTGTTGTATGTACCAGAGCACGGCTCTGATAGCATTACAGTGCTGTTATATGTACCAGAGTGTTGCTGTGATAGCATCACAGTGCTGTTATATGTACCACAGTGCTGCTGTGAGAGCATCCCAGTGCTGGTATATGTACTAGAGTGCTGCTGTGATAGCATCACAGTGATGTTATATGTACCATAAGGAGGCTGTGGTAGCATCAGTGATGTTAAGTGTACCAGAGTGCTGCTGTGAGAGCATCACAGTGCTGTTATATGTACCAGAACATGGCTGTTATATCATCACAGTGATGTTGCATGTACCAGAGAGCTGCTGTGAGAGCATCACAGTGCTGTTATATGTACCAGAGTGCTGCTGTGATAGCATCACAGTGCTGTTATATGTACCAGAGTGCTACTGTGATAGCATCACAGTGATGTTATATGTACCAGAGTGCTGTTGTGATAGCATCACAGTGTTGTTATATGTACCAGAGCGCGGCTCTGATAGCATTACAGTGCTGTTATATGTACCAGAGTGCTGCTGTGATAGCATCACAGTGCTGTTATATGTACCACAGTGCTGCTGTGAGAGCATCCCAGTGCTGGTATATGTACTAGAGTGCTGCTGTGATAGCATCACAGTGATGTTATATGTACCATAAGGAGGCTGTGGTAGCATCAGTGATGTTAAGTGTACCAGAGTGCTGCTGTGAGAGCATCACAGTGCTGTTATATGTACCAGAACATGGCTGTTATATCATCACAGTGATGTTGCATGTACCAGAGTGCTACTGTGAGAGCATCACAGTGCTGTTATATGTACCAGAGTGCTGCTGTGATAGCATCACAGTGCTGTTATATGTACCAGAGTGCTACTGTGATAGCATCACAGTGATGTTATATGTACCAGAGTGCTGTTGTGATGGCATCACATTGTTGTTATATGTACCAGAGCGCGGCTCTGATAGCATTACAGTGCTGTTATATGTACCAGAGTGCTGCTGTGATAGCATCACAGTGCTGTTTTATGTACCACAGTGCTGCTGTGAGAGCATCACAGTGCTGGTGTATGTACTAGAGTGCTGCTGTGATAGCATCACAGTGATGTTATATGTACCATAAGGCAGCTGTGGTAGAATGACAGTGATGTTATGTGTACCAGAGTGTTGTTGTGATAGCATCACAGCATTGTTGTATGTACCAGAGCGTGGCTCTGATAGCATCACAGAGCTGTTATATGTACCAGAGTGCTGTTGTGATAGCATCACAGCGTTGTTGTATGTACCAGAGTGCGGCTCTGATAGCATCACAGTGATGTTATATGTACCAGAGTGCTGTTGTGATAGCATCACAGCGTTGTTGTATGTACCAGAACGTGGCTCTGATAGCATCACAGCATTGTTGTATGTACCAGAGCGCGGCTCTGACAGCATCACAGTGCTGTTATATGTACCAGAACACGGCTGTCATATCATCACAGTGATGTTATGTGTACCAGAGTGCTGCTGTGAGTGCATCACAGTGCTGTTATATGTACCAGAGTGCTGCTGTGATAGCATCACAGTGCTGTTATATGTACCACAGTGCTGCTGTGAGAGCATCACAGTGCTGGTGTATGTACTAGAGTGCTGCTGTGATAGCATCACAGTGATGTTATATGTACCATAAGGCAGCTGTGGTAGAATGACAGTGATGTTATGTGTACCAGAGTGTTGTTGTGATAGCATCACAGCATTGTTGTATGTACCAGAGCACGGCTCTGATAGCATTACAGTGCTGTTATATGTACCAGAGTGCTGCTGTAATAGCATCACAGTGCTGTTATATGTACTAGAGTGCTGCTGTGATAGCATCACAGTGATGTTATATGTACCATAAGGCGGCTGTGGTAGCATGACAGTGATGTTATGTGTACCAGACTGCTGCTGTTATAGCATCACAGTGCTGTTATATGTACCACAGTGCTGCTGTGAGAGCATCACAGTGCTGGTATATGTACTAGAGTGCTGCTGTGGTAGCATCACATTGATGTTATATGTACCATAAGGCAGCTGTGGTAGAATCACAGTGATGTTATGTGTACAAGAGTGCTGCTGTGAGAGCATCACAATGCTGTTATATGTACCAGAACACGGCTGTTATATCATCACAGTGATGTCATGTGTACCAGCGTGCTGCTGTGAGTGCATCACAGTGCTGTTATATGTACCAGAGTGCTGCTGTGATAGCATCACAGTGATGTTATATGTACCATAAGGCGGCTGTGGTAGCATGACAGTGATGTTATGTGTACCAGACTGCTGCTGTTATAGCATCACAGAGCTGTTATATGTACCACAGTGCTGCTGTGAGAGCATCACAGTGCTGGTATATGTACTAGAGTGCTGCTGTGATAGCATCCCAGTGATGTTATATGTACCAGAACACGGCTGTTATATCATCACAGTAATGTCATGTGTACCAGCGTGCTGCTGTGAGTGCATCACAGTGCTGTTATATGTACCAGAACATGGCTGTTATATCATCACAGTGATGTTGCATGTACCAGAGTGCTACTGTGAGAGCATCACAGTGCTGTTATATGTACCAGAGTGCTGCTGTGATAGCATCACAGTGCTGTTATATGTACCAGAGTGCTACTGTGATAGCATCACAGTGATGTTATATGTACCAGAGTGCTGTTGTGATGGCATCACATTGTTGTTATATGTACCAGAGCGCGGCTCTGATAGCATTACAGTGCTGTTATATGTACCAGAGTGCTGCTGTGATAGCATCACAGTGCTGTTATATGTACCACAGTGCTGCTGTGAGAGCATCACAGTGCTGGTGTATGTACTAGAGTGCTGCTGTGATAGCATCACAGTGATGTTATATGTACCATAAGGCAGCTGTGGTAGAATGACAGTGATGTTATATGTACTAGAGTGTTGTTGTGATAGCATCACAACATTGTTGTATGTACCAGAGCGTGGCTCTGATAGCATCACAGAGCTGTTATATGTACCAGAGTGCTGTTGTGATAGCATCACAGCGTTGTTGTATGTACCAGAGTGCGGCTCTGATAGCATCACAGTGATGTTATATGTACCAGAGTGCTGTTGTGATAGCATCACAGCGTTGTTGTATGTACCAGAGCACGGCTCTGATAGCATTACAGTGCTGTTATATGTACCAGAATGCTGCTGTGATAGCATCACAGTGCTGTTATATGTACTAGAGTGCTGCTGTGATAGCATCACAGTGATGTTATATGTACCATAAGGCGGCTGTGGTAGCATGACAGTGATGTTATGTGTACCAGACTGCTGCTGTTATAGCATCACAGTGCTGTTATATGTACCACAGTGCTGCTGTGAGAGCATCACAGTGCTAGTATATGTACTAGAGTGCAGCTGTGATAGCATCACAGTGATGTTATATGTACAATAAGGCAGCTGTATTAGAATCACAGTGATGTTATGTGTACAAGAGTGCTGCTGTGAGAGCATCACAATGCTGTTATATGTACCAGAACACGGCTGTTATATCATCACAGTGATGTCATGTGTACCAGCGTGCTGCTGTGAGTGCATCACAGTGCTGTTATATGCACCAGAGTGCTGCTGTGATAGCATCACAGTGATGTTATATGTACCAGAGTGCTATTGTGATAGCATCACAGCGTTGTTGTATGTAACAGACCACGGCTCTGATAGCATTACAGTGCTGTTATATGTACCAGAGTGCTGCTGTGATAGCATCACAGTGCTGTTATATGTACCACAGTGCTGCTGTGAGAGCATCCCAGTGCTGGTCTATGTAATAGAGTGCTGCTGTGATAGCATCACAGTGATGTTATATGTACCATAAGGCGGCTGTGGTAGCATCAGTGATGTTAAGTGTACCAGAGTGCTGCTGTGAGAGCATCACAGTGCTGTTATATGTACCAGAAAATGGCTGTTATATCATCACAGTGATGTTGCATGTACCAGAGTGCTGCTGTGAGAGCATCACAGTGCTGTTATATGTACCAGAGTGCTGCTGTGATAGCATCACAGCGTTGTTGTATGTACCAGAGCCCGGCTCTGATAGCATTACAGTGCTGTTATATGTACCAGAGTGCTGCTGTGATAGCATCACAGTGCTGTTATATGTACCACAGTGCTGCTGTGAGAGCATCACAGTGCTGGTGTATGTACTAGAGTGCTGCTGTGATAGCATCACAGTGATGTTATATGTACCATAAGGCAGCTGTGGTAGAATGACAGTGATGTTATGTGTACCAGAGTGTTGTTGTGATAGCATCACAGCATTGTTGTATGTACCAGAGCGTGGCTCTGATAGCATCACAGAGCTGTTATATGTACCAGAGTGCTGTTGTGATAGCATCACAGTGCTGTTATATGTACCAGAACACGGCTGTCATATCATCACAGTGATGTTATGTGTACCAGAGTGCTGCTGTGAGTGCATCACAGTGCTGTTATATGTACCAGAGTGCTGCTGTGATAGCATCACAGCCTTGTTGTATGTACAAGAGCACGGCTCTGATAGCATTACAGTGCTGTTATATGTACCAGAGTGCTGCTGTGATAGCATCACAGTGCTGTTATATGTACTAGAGTGCTGCTGTGATAGCATCATAGTGATGTTATATGTACCATAAGGCGGCTGTGGTAGCATGACAGTGATGTTATGTGTACCAGACTGCTGCTGTTATAGCATCACAGTGCTGTTATATGTACCACAGTGCTGCTGTGAGAGCATCACAGTGCTGGTATATGTACTAGAGTGCTGCTGTGATAGCATCCCAGTGATGTTATATGTACCAGAACACGGCTGTTATATCATCACAGTAATGTCATGTGTACCAGCGTGCTGCTGTGAGTGCATCACAGTGCTGTTATATGTACCAGAGTGCTACTGTGATAGCATCACAGTGATGTTATATGTACCAGAGTGCTATTGTGATAGCATCACAGCGTTGTTGTATGTACCAGAGCACGGATCTGATAGCATTACAGTGCTGTTATATGTACCAGAGTGTTGCTGTGATAGCATCACAGTGCTGTTATATGTACCACAGTGCTGCTGTGAGAGCATCCCAGTGCTGGTATATGTACTAGAGTGCTGCTGTGATAGCATCACAGTGATGTTATATGTACCATAAGGAGGCTGTGGTAGCATCAGTGATGTTAAGTGTACCAGAGTGCTGCTGTGAGAGCATCACAGTGCTGTTATATGTACCAGAACATGGCTGTTATATCATCACAGTGATGTTGCATGTACCAGAGAGCTGCTGTGAGAGCATCACAGTGCTGTTATATGTACCAGAGTGCTGCTGTGATAGCATCACAGTGCTGTTATATGTACCAGAGTGCTACTGTGATAGCATCACAGTGATGTTATATGTACCAGAGTGCTGTTGTGATAGCATCACAGTGTTGTTATATGTACCAGAGCGCGGCTCTGATAGCATTACAGTGCTGTTATATGTACCAGAGTGCTGCTGTGATAGCATCACAGTGCTGTTATATGTACCACAGTGCTGCTGTGAGAGCATCCCAGTGCTGGTATATGTACTAGAGTGCTGCTGTGATAGCATCACAGTGATGTTATATGTACCATAAGGAGGCTGTGGTAGCATCAGTGATGTTAAGTGTACCAGAGTGCTGCTGTGAGAGCATCACAGTGCTGTTATATGTACCAGAACATGGCTGTTATATCATCACAGTGATGTTGCATGTACCAGAGTGCTACTGTGAGAGCATCACAGTGCTGTTATATGTACCAGAGTGCTGCTGTGATAGCATCACAGTGCTGTTATATGTACCAGAGTGCTACTGTGATAGCATCACAGTGATGTTATATGTACCAGAGTGCTGTTGTGATGGCATCACATTGTTGTTATATGTACCAGAGCGCGGCTCTGATAGCATTACAGTGCTGTTATATGTACCAGAGTGCTGCTGTGATAGCATCACAGTGCTGTTATATGTACCACAGTGCTGCTGTGAGAGCATCACAGTGCTGGTGTATGTACTAGAGTGCTGCTGTGATAGCATCACAGTGATGTTATATGTACCATAAGGCAGCTGTGGTAGAATGACAGTGATGTTATATGTACTAGAGTGTTGTTGTGATAGCATCACAACATTGTTGTATGTACCAGAGCGTGGCTCTGATAGCATCACAGAGCTGTTATATGTACCAGAGTGCTGCTGTGATAGCATCACAGCGTTGTTGTATGTACCAGAGCCCGGCTCTGATAGCATTACAGTGCTGTTATATGTACCAGAGTGCTGCTGTGATAGCATCACAGTGCTGTTATATGTACCACAGTGCTGCTGTGAGAGCATCACAGTGCTGGTGTATGTACTAGAGTGCTGCTGTGATAGCATCACAGTGATGTTATATGTACCATAAGGCAGCTGTGGTAGAATGACGGTGATGTTATGTGTACCAGAGTGTTGTTGTGATAGCATCACAGCATTGTTGTATGTACCAGAGCGTGGCTCTGATAGCATCACAGAGCTGTTATATGTACCAGAGTGCTGTTGTGATAGCATCACAGTGCTGTTATATGTACCAGAACACGGCTGTCATATCATCACAGTGATGTTATGTGTACCAGAGTGCTGCTGTGAGTGCATCACAGTGCTGTTATATGTACCAGAGTGCTGCTGTGATAGCATCACAGCCTTGTTGTATGTACAAGAGCACGGCTCTGATAGCATTACAGTGCTGTTATATGTACCAGAGTGCTGCTGTGATAGCATCACAGTGCTGTTATATGTACTAGAGTGCTGCTGTGATAGCATCATAGTGATGTTATATGTACCATAAGGCGGCTGTGGTAGCATGACAGTGATGTTATGTGTACCAGACTGCTGCTGTTATAGCATCACAGTGCTGTTATATGTACCACAGTGCTGCTGTGAGAGCATCACAGTGCTGGTATATGTACTAGAGTGCTGCTGTGATAGCATCCCAGTGATGTTATATGTACCAGAACACGGCTGTTATATCATCACAGTAATGTCATGTGTACCAGCGTGCTGCTGTGAGTGCATCACAGTGCTGTTATATGTACCAGAGTGCTACTGTGATAGCATCACAGTGATGTTATATGTACCAGAGTGCTATTGTGATAGCATCACAGCGTTGTTGTATGTACCAGAGCACGGCTCTGATAGCATTACAGTGCTGTTATATGTACCAGAGTGTTGCTGTGATAGCATCACAGTGCTGTTATATGTACCACAGTGCTGCTGTGAGAGCATCCCAGTGCTGGTATATGTACTAGAGTGCTGCTGTGATAGCATCACAGTGATGTTATATGTACCATAAGGCGGCTGTGGTAGCATGACAGTGATGTTATGTGTACCAGACTGCTGCTGTTATAGCATCACAGTGCTGTTATATGTACCACAGTGCTGCTGTGAGAGCATCACAGTGCTAGTATATGTACTAGAGTGCAGCTGTGATAGCATCACAGTGATGTTATATGTACAATAAGGCAGCTGTGGTAGAATCACAGTGATGTTATGTGTACAAGAGTGCTGCTGTGAGAGCATCACAATGCTGTTATATGTACCAGAACACGGCTGTTATATCATCACAGTGATGTCATGTGTACCAGCGTGCTGCTGTGAGTGCATCACAGTGCTGTTATATGCACCAGAGTGCTGCTGTGATAGCATCACAGTGATGTTATATGTACCAGAGTGCTATTGTGATAGCATCACAGCGTTGTTGTATGTAACAGACCACGGCTCTGATAGCATTACAGTGCTGTTATATGTACCAGAGTGCTGCTGTGATAGCATCACAGTGCTGTTATATGTACCACAGTGCTGCTGTGAGAGCATCCCAGTGCTGGTCTATGTAATAGAGTGCTGCTGTGATAGCATCACAGTGATGTTATATGTACCATAAGGCGGCTGTGGTAGCATCAGTGATGTTAAGTGTACCAGAGTGCTGCTGTGAGAGCATCACAGTGCTGTTATATGTACCAGAAAATGGCTGTTATATCATCACAGTGATGTTGCATGTACCAGAGTGCTGCTGTGAGAGCATCACAGTGCTGTTATATGTACCAGAGTGCTGCTGTGATAGCATCACAGCGTTGTTGTATGTACCAGAGCCCGGCTCTGATAGCATTACAGTGCTGTTATATGTACCAGAGTGCTGCTGTGATAGCATCACAGTGCTGTTATATGTACCACAGTGCTGCTGTGAGAGCATCACAGTGCTGGTGTATGTACTAGAGTGCTGCTGTGATAGCATCACAGTGATGTTATATGTACCATAAGGCAGCTGTGGTAGAATGACAGTGATGTTATGTGTACCAGAGTGTTGTTGTGATAGCATCACAGCATTGTTGTATGTACCAGAGCGTGGCTCTGATAGCATCACAGAGCTGTTATATGTACCAGAGTGCTGTTGTGATAGCATCACAGTGCTGTTATATGTACCAGAACACGGCTGTCATATCATCACAGTGATGTTATGTGTACCAGAGTGCTGCTGTGAGTGCATCACAGTGCTGTTATATGTACCAGAGTGCTGCTGTGATAGCATCACAGCCTTGTTGTATGTACAAGAGCACGGCTCTGATAGCATTACAGTGCTGTTATATGTACCAGAGTGCTGCTGTGATAGCATCACAGTGCTGTTATATGTACTAGAGTGCTGCTGTGATAGCATCATAGTGATGTTATATGTACCATAAGGCGGCTGTGGTAGCATGACAGTGATGTTATGTGTACCAGACTGCTGCTGTTATAGCATCACAGTGCTGTTATATGTACCACAGTGCTGCTGTGAGAGCATCACAGTGCTGGTATATGTACTAGAGTGCTGCTGTGATAGCATCCCAGTGATGTTATATGTACCAGAACACGGCTGTTATATCATCACAGTAATGTCATGTGTACCAGCGTGCTGCTGTGAGTGCATCACAGTGCTGTTATATGTACCAGAGTGCTACTGTGATAGCATCACAGTGATGTTATATGTACCAGAGTGCTATTGTGATAGCATCACAGCGTTGTTGTATGTACCAGAGCACGGATCTGATAGCATTACAGTGCTGTTATATGTACCAGAGTGTTGCTGTGATAGCATCACAGTGCTGTTATATGTACCACAGTGCTGCTGTGAGAGCATCCCAGTGCTGGTATATGTACTAGAGTGCTGCTGTGATAGCATCACAGTGATGTTATATGTACCATAAGGAGGCTGTGGTAGCATCAGTGATGTTAAGTGTACCAGAGTGCTGCTGTGAGAGCATCACAGTGCTGTTATATGTACCAGAACATGGCTGTTATATCATCACAGTGATGTTGCATGTACCAGAGAGCTGCTGTGAGAGCATCACAGTGCTGTTATATGTACCAGAGTGCTGCTGTGATAGCATCACAGTGCTGTTATATGTACCAGAGTGCTACTGTGATAGCATCACAGTGATGTTATATGTACCAGAGTGCTGTTGTGATAGCATCACAGTGTTGTTATATGTACCAGAGCGCGGCTCTGATAGCATTACAGTGCTGTTATATGTACCAGAGTGCTGCTGTGATAGCATCACAGTGCTGTTATATGTACCACAGTGCTGCTGTGAGAGCATCCCAGTGCTGGTATATGTACTAGAGTGCTGCTGTGATAGCATCACAGTGATGTTATATGTACCATAAGGAGGCTGTGGTAGCATCAGTGATGTTAAGTGTACCAGAGTGCTGCTGTGAGAGCATCACAGTGCTGTTATATGTACCAGAACATGGCTGTTATATCATCACAGTGATGTTGCATGTACCAGAGTGCTACTGTGAGAGCATCACAGTGCTGTTATATGTACCAGAGTGCTGCTGTGATAGCATCACAGTGCTGTTATATGTACCAGAGTGCTACTGTGATAGCATCACAGTGATGTTATATGTACCAGAGTGCTGTTGTGATGGCATCACATTGTTGTTATATGTACCAGAGCGCGGCTCTGATAGCATTACAGTGCTGTTATATGTACCAGAGTGCTGCTGTGATAGCATCACAGTGCTGTTATATGTACCACAGTGCTGCTGTGAGAGCATCACAGTGCTGGTGTATGTACTAGAGTGCTGCTGTGATAGCATCACAGTGATGTTATATGTACCATAAGGCAGCTGTGGTAGAATGACAGTGATGTTATATGTACTAGAGTGTTGTTGTGATAGCATCACAACATTGTTGTATGTACCAGAGCGTGGCTCTGATAGCATCACAGAGCTGTTATATGTACCAGAGTGCTGCTGTGATAGCATCACAGCGTTGTTGTATGTACCAGAGCCCGGCTCTGATAGCATTACAGTGCTGTTATATGTACCAGAGTGCTGCTGTGATAGCATCACAGTGCTGTTATATGTACCACAGTGCTGCTGTGAGAGCATCACAGTGCTGGTGTATGTACTAGAGTGCTGCTGTGATAGCATCACAGTGATGTTATATGTACCATAAGGCAGCTGTGGTAGAATGACGGTGATGTTATGTGTACCAGAGTGTTGTTGTGATAGCATCACAGCATTGTTGTATGTACCAGAGCGTGGCTCTGATAGCATCACAGAGCTGTTATATGTACCAGAGTGCTGTTGTGATAGCATCACAGTGCTGTTATATGTACCAGAACACGGCTGTCATATCATCACAGTGATGTTATGTGTACCAGAGTGCTGCTGTGAGTGCATCACAGTGCTGTTATATGTACCAGAGTGCTGCTGTGATAGCATCACAGCCTTGTTGTATGTACAAGAGCACGGCTCTGATAGCATTACAGTGCTGTTATATGTACCAGAGTGCTGCTGTGATAGCATCACAGTGCTGTTATATGTACTAGAGTGCTGCTGTGATAGCATCATAGTGATGTTATATGTACCATAAGGCGGCTGTGGTAGCATGACAGTGATGTTATGTGTACCAGACTGCTGCTGTTATAGCATCACAGTGCTGTTATATGTACCACAGTGCTGCTGTGAGAGCATCACAGTGCTGGTATATGTACTAGAGTGCTGCTGTGATAGCATCCCAGTGATGTTATATGTACCAGAACACGGCTGTTATATCATCACAGTAATGTCATGTGTACCAGCGTGCTGCTGTGAGTGCATCACAGTGCTGTTATATGTACCAGAGTGCTACTGTGATAGCATCACAGTGATGTTATATGTACCAGAGTGCTATTGTGATAGCATCACAGCGTTGTTGTATGTACCAGAGCACGGCTCTGATAGCATTACAGTGCTGTTATATGTACCAGAGTGTTGCTGTGATAGCATCACAGTGCTGTTATATGTACCACAGTGCTGCTGTGAGAGCATCCCAGTGCTGGTATATGTACTAGAGTGCTGCTGTGATAGCATCACAGTGATGTTATATGTACCATAAGGAGGCTGTGGTAGCATCAGTGATGTTAAGTGTACCAGAGTGCTGCTGTGAGAGCATCACAGTGCTGTTATATGTACCAGAACATGGCTGTTATATCATCACAGTGATGTTGCATGTACCAGAGAGCTGCTGTGAGAGCATCACAGTGCTGTTATATGTACCAGAGTGCTGCTGTGATAGCATCACAGTGCTGTTATATGTACCAGAGTGCTACTGTGATAGCATCACAG
Source organism: Synaphobranchus kaupii (assembly GCA_029718625.1). NCBI lineage: Eukaryota > Metazoa > Chordata > Actinopteri > Anguilliformes > Synaphobranchidae > Synaphobranchus > Synaphobranchus kaupii. Next base: position 66,072,451 of record CM056378.1, read on the forward strand.
TGATGTTATATGTACCAGAGTGCTGTTGTGATAGCATCACAGTGTTGTTATATGTACCAGAGCGCGGCTCTGATAGCATTACAGTGCTGTTATATGTACCAGAGTGCTGCTGTGATAGCATCACAGTGCTGTTATATGTACCACAGTGCTGCTGTGAGAGCATCCCAGTGCTGGTATATGTACTAGAGTGCTGCTGTGATAGCATCACAGTGATGTTATATGTACCATAAGGAGGCTGTGGTAGCATCAGTGATGTTAAGTGTACCAGAGTGCTGCTGTGAGAGCATCACAGTGCTGTTATATGTACCAGAACATGGCTGTTATATCATCACAGTGATGTTGCATGTACCAGAGTGCTACTGTGAGAGCATCACAGTGCTGTTATATGTACCAGAGTGCTGCTGTGATAGCATCACAGTGCTGTTATATGTACCAGAGTGCTACTGTGATAGCATCACAGTGATGTTATATGTACCAGAGTGCTGTTGTGATGGCATCACATTGTTGTTATATGTACCAGAGCGCGGCTCTGATAGCATTACAGTGCTGTTATATGTACCAGAGTGCTGCTGTGATAGCATCACAGTGCTGTTTTATGTACCACAGTGCTGCTGTGAGAGCATCATAGTGCTGGTGTATGTACTAGAGTGCTGCTGTGATAGCATCACAGTGATGTTATATGTACCATAAGGCAGCTGTGGTAGAATGACAGTGATGTTATGTGTACCAGAGTGTTGTTGTGATAGCATCACAGCATTGTTGTATGTACCAGAGCGTGGCTCTGATAGCATCACAGAGCTGTTATATGTACCAGAGTGCTGTTGTGATAGCATCACAGCGTTGTTGTATGTACCAGAGTGCGGCTCTGATAGCATCACAGTGATGTTATATGTACCAGAGTGCTGTTGTGATAGCATCACAGCGTTGTTGTATGTACCAGAACGTGGCTCTGATAGCATCACAGCGTTGTTGTATGTACCAGAGCGCGGCTCTGACAGCATCACAGTGCTGTTATATGTACCAGAACACGGCTGTCATATCATCACAGTGATGTTATGTGTACCAGAGTGCTGCTGTGAGTGCATCACAGTGCTGTTATATGTACCAGAGTGCTGCTGTGATAGCATCACAGTGCTGTTATATGTACCACAGTGCTGCTGTGAGAGCATCACAGTGTGGTGTATGTACTAGAGTGCTGCTGTGATAGCATCACAGTGATGTTATATGTACCATAAGGCAGCTGTGGTAGAATGACAGTGATGTTATGTGTACCAGAGTGTTGTTGTGATAGCATCACAGCATTGTTGTATGTACCAGAGCACGGCTCTGATAGCATTACAGTGCTGTTATATGTACCAGAGTGCTGCTGTAATAGCATCACAGTGCTGTTATATGTACTAGAGTGCTGCTGTGATAGCATCACAGTGATGTTATATGTACCATAAGGCGGCTGTGGTAGCATGACAGTGATGTTATGTGTACCAGACTGCTGCTGTTATAGCATCACAGTGCTGTTATATGTACCACAGTGCTGCTGTGAGAGCATCACAGTGCTGGTATATGTACTAGAGTGCTGCTGTGGTAGCATCACATTGATGTTATATGTACCATAAGGCAGCTGTGGTAGAATCACAGTGATGTTATGTGTACAAGAGTGCTGCTGTGAGAGCATCACAATGCTGTTATATGTACCAGAACACGGCTGTTATATCATCACAGTGATGTCATGTGTACCAGCGTGCTGCTGTGAGTGCATCACAGTGCTGTTATATGTACCAGAGTGCTGCTGTGATAGCATCACAGTGATGTTATATGTACCATAAGGCGGCTGTGGTAGCATGACAGTGATGTTATGTGTACCAGACTGCTGCTGTTATAGCATCACAGAGCTGTTATATGTACCACAGTGCTGCTGTGAGAGCATCACAGTGCTGGTATATGTACTAGAGTGCTGCTGTGATAGCATCCCAGTGATGTTATATGTACCAGAACACGGCTGTTATATCATCACAGTAATGTCATGTGTACCAGCGTGCTGCTGTGAGTGCATCACAGTGCTGTTATATGTACCAGAACATGGCTGTTATATCATCACAGTGATGTTGCATGTACCAGAGTGCTACTGTGAGAGCATCACAGTGCTGTTATATGTACCAGAGTGCTGCTGTGGTAGCATCACAGTGCTGTTATATGTACCAGAGTGCTACTGTGATAGCATCACAGTGATGTTATATGTACCAGAGTGCTGTTGTGATGGCATCACATTGTTGTTATATGTACCAGAGCGCGGCTCTGATAGCATTACAGTGCTGTTATATGTACCAGAGTGCTGCTGTGATAGCATCACAGTCCTGTTATATGTACCACAGTGCTGCTGTGAGAGCATCACAGTGCTGGTGTATGTACTAGAGTGCTGCTGTGATAGCATCACAGTGATGTTATATGTACCATAAGGCAGCTGTGGTAGAATGACAGTGATGTTATATGTACTAGAGTGTTGTTGTGATAGCATCACAACATTGTTGTATGTACCAGAGCGTGGCTCTGATAGCATCACAGAGCTGTTATATGTACCAGAGTGCTGTTGTGATAGCATCACAGCGTTGTTGTATGTACCAGAGTGCGGCTCTGATAGCATCACAGTGATGTTATATGTACCAGAGTGCTGTTGTGATAGCATCACAGCGTTGTTGTATGTACCAGAGCACGGCTCTGATAGCATTACAGTGCTGTTATATGTACCAGAATGCTGCTGTGATAGCATCACAGTGCTGTTATATGTACTAGAGTGCTGCTGTGATAGCATCACAGTGATGTTATATGTACCATAAGGCGGCTGTGGTAGCATGACAGTGATGTTATGTGTACCAGACTGCTGCTGTTATAGCATCACAGTGCTGTTATATGTACCACAGTGCTGCTGTGAGAGCATCACAGTGCTAGTATATGTACTAGAGTGCAGCTGTGATAGCATCACAGTGATGTTATATGTACAATAAGGCAGCTGTGGTAGAATCACAGTGATGTTATGTGTACAAGAGTGCTGCTGTGAGAGCATCACAATGCTGTTATATGTACCAGAACACGGCTGTTATATCATCACAGTGATGTCATGTGTACCAGCGTGCTGCTGTGAGTGCATCACAGTGCTGTTATATGCACCAGAGTGCTGCTGTGATAGCATCACAGTGATGTTATATGTACCAGAGTGCTATTGTGATAGCATCACAGCGTTGTTGTATGTAACAGACCACGGCTCTGATAGCATTACAGTGCTGTTATATGTACCAGAGTGCTGCTGTGATAGCATCACAGTGCTGTTATATGTACCACAGTGCTGCTGTGAGAGCATCCCAGTGCTGGTCTATGTAATAGAGTGCTGCTGTGATAGCATCACAGTGATGTTATATGTACCATAAGGCGGCTGTGGTAGCATCAGTGATGTTAAGTGTACCAGAGTGCTGCTGTGAGAGCATCACAGTGCTGTTATATGTACCAGAAAATGGCTGTTATATCATCACAGTGATGTTGCATGTACCAGAGTGCTGCTGTGAGAGCATCACAGTGCTGTTATATGTACCAGAGTGCTGCTGTGATAGCATCACAGCGTTGTTGTATGTACCAGAGCCCGGCTCTGATAGCATTACAGTGCTGTTATATGTACCAGAGTGCTGCTGTGATAGCATCACAGTGCTGTTATATGTACCACAGTGCTGCTGTGAGAGCATCACAGTGCTGGTGTATGTACTAGAGTGCTGCTGTGATAGCATCACAGTGATGTTATATGTACCATAAGGCAGCTGTGGTAGAATGACAGTGATGTTATGTGTACCAGAGTGTTGTTGTGATAGCATCACAGCATTGTTGTATGTACCAGAGCGTGGCTCTGATAGCATCACAGAGCTGTTATATGTACCAGAGTGCTGTTGTGATAGCATCACAGTGCTGTTATATGTACCAGAACACGGCTGTCATATCATCACAGTGATGTTATGTGTACCAGAGTGCTGCTGTGAGTGCATCACAGTGCTGTTATATGTACCAGAGTGCTGCTGTGATAGCATCACAGCCTTGTTGTATGTACAAGAGCACGGCTCTGATAGCATTACAGTGCTGTTATATGTACCAGAGTGCTGCTGTGATAGCATCACAGTGCTGTTATATGTACTAGAGTGCTGCTGTGATAGCATCATAGTGATGTTATATGTACCATAAGGCGGCTGTGGTAGCATGACAGTGATGTTATGTGTACCAGACTGCTGCTGTTATAGCATCACAGTGCTGTTATATGTACCACAGTGCTGCTGTGAGAGCATCACAGTGCTGGTATATGTACTAGAGTGCTGCTGTGATAGCATCCCAGTGATGTTATATGTACCAGAACACGGCTGTTATATCATCACAGTAATGTCATGTGTACCAGCGTGCTGCTGTGAGTGCATCACAGTGCTGTTATATGTACCAGAGTGCTACTGTGATAGCATCACAGTGATGTTATATGTACCAGAGTGCTATTGTGATAGCATCACAGTGTTGTTGTATGTACCAGAGCACGGATCTGATAGCATTACAGTGCTGTTATATGTACCAGAGTGTTGCTGTGATAGCATCACAGTGCTGTTATATGTACCACAGTGCTGCTGTGAGAGCATCCCAGTGCTGGTATATGTACTAGAGTGCTGCTGTGATAGCATCACAGTGATGTTATATGTACCATAAGGAGGCTGTGGTAGCATCAGTGATGTTAAGTGTACCAGAGTGCTGCTGTGAGAGCATCACAGTGCTGTTATATGTACCAGAACATGGCTGTTATATCATCACAGTGATGTTGCATGTACCAGAGAGCTGCTGTGAGAGCATCACAGTGCTGTTATATGTACCAGAGTGCTGCTGTGATAGCATCACAGTGCTGTTATATGTACCAGAGTGCTACTGTGATAGCATCACAGTGATGTTATATGTACCAGAGTGCTGTTGTGATAGCATCACAGTGTTGTTATATGTACCAGAGCGCGGCTCTGATAGCATTACAGTGCTGTTATATGTACCAGAGTGCTGCTGTGATAGCATCACAGTGCTGTTATATGTACCACAGTGCTGCTGTGAGAGCATCCCAGTGCTGGTATATGTACTAGAGTGCTGCTGTGATAGCATCACAGTGATGTTATATGTACCATAAGGAGGCTGTGGTAGCATCAGTGATGTTAAGTGTACCAGAGTGCTGCTGTGAGAGCATCACAGTGCTGTTATATGTACCAGAACATGGCTGTTATATCATCACAGTGATGTTGCATGTACCAGAGTGCTACTGTGAGAGCATCACAGTGCTGTTATATGTACCAGAGTGCTGCTGTGATAGCATCACAGTGCTGTTATATGTACCAGAGTGCTACTGTGATAGCATCACAGTGATGTTATATGTACCAGAGTGCTGTTGTGATGGCATCACATTGTTGTTATATGTACCAGAGCGCGGCTCTGATAGCATTACAGTGCTGTTATATGTACCAGAGTGCTGCTGTGATAGCATCACAGTGCTGTTATATGTACCACAGTGCTGCTGTGAGAGCATCACAGTGCTGGTGTATGTACTAGAGTGCTGCTGTGATAGCATCACAGTGATGTTATATGTACCATAAGGCAGCTGTGGTAGAATGACAGTGATGTTATATGTACTAGAGTGTTGTTGTGATAGCATCACAACATTGTTGTATGTACCAGAGCGTGGCTCTGATAGCATCACAGAGCTGTTATATGTACCAGAGTGCTGTTGTGATAGCATCACAGCGTTGTTGTATGTACCAGAGTGCGGCTCTGATAGCATCACAGTGATGTTATATGTACCAGAGTGCTGTTGTGATAGCATCACAGCGTTGTTGTATGTACCAGAGCACGGCTCTGATAGCATTACAGTGCTGTTATATGTACCAGAATGCTGCTGTGATAGCATCACAGTGCTGTTATATGTACTAGAGTGCTGCTGTGATAGCATCACAGTGATGTTATATGTACCATAAGGCGGCTGTGGTAGCATGACAGTGATGTTATGTGTACCAGACTGCTGCTGTTATAGCATCACAGTGCTGTTATATGTACCACAGTGCTGCTGTGATAGCATCACAGTGCTGTTATATGTACCAGAGCGCTGCTGTGATAGCATCACAGTGCTGTTATATGTGCCACAGTGCTGCTGTGAGAGCATCACAGTGCTGGTATATGTACTAGAGTGCTGCTGTGATAGCATCACAGTGATGTTATATGTACCATAAGGCGGCTGTGCTAGCATCACAGTGATGTTATGTGTACCAGAGTGCTGCTGTGAGAGCATCACAGTGCTGTTATATGTACCAGAACACGGCTGTTATATCATCACAGTGATGTTATATGTACCACAGTGCTGCTGTGAGAGCATCACAGTGCTGGTATATGTACTAGAGTGCTGCTGTGATAGCATCACAGTGATGTTATATGTACCATAAGGAGGCTGTGGTAGCATCAGTGATGTTAAGTGTACCAGAGTGCTGCTGTGAGAGCATCACAGTGCTGTTATATGTACCAGAACATGGCTGTTATATCATCACAGTGATGTTGCATGTACCAGAGTGCTGCTGTGAGAGCATCACAGTGATGTTGCATGTACCAGAGTGCTACTGTGAGAGCATCACAGTGCTGTTATATGTACCAGAGTGCTACTGTGATAGCATCACAGTGATGTTATATGTACCAGAGTGCTGTTGTGATAGCATCACAGTGTTGTTATATGTACCAGAGCGCGGCTCTGATAGCATTACAGTGCTGTTATATGTACCAGAGTGCTGCTGTGATAGCATCACAGTGCTGTTATATGTACCAGAGTGCTGCTGTGAGAGCATCACAGTGCTGGTGAATGTACTAGAGTGCTGCTGTGATAGCATCACAGTGATGTTATATGTACCATAAGGCAGCTGTGGTAGAATGACAGTGATGTTATATGTACTAGAGTGTTGTTGTGATAGCATCACAGCATTGTTGTATGTACCAGAGCGTGGCTCTGATAGCATCACAGAGCTGTTATATGTACCAGAGTGCTGCTGTGAGAGCATCACAATGCTGTTATATGTACCAGAACACGGCTGTTATATCATCACAGTAATGTCATGTGTACCAGCATGCTGCTGTGAGTGCATCACAGTGCTGTTATATGTACCAGAGTGCTATTGTGATAGCACCACAGCGTTGTTGTATGTACCAGAGCACGGCTCTGATAGCATTACAGTGCTGTTATATGTACCAGAGTGCTGCTGTGATAGCATCACAGTGCTGTTATATGTACCACAGTGCTGCTGTGAGAGCATCCCAGTGCTGGTATATGTACTAGAGTGCTGCTGTGATAGCATCACAGTGATGTTATATGTACCATAAGGATGCTGTGGTAGCATCAGTGATGTTAAGTGTACCAGAGTGCTGCTGTGAGAGCATCACAGTGCTGTTATATGTACCAGAACATGGCTGTTATATCATCACAGTGATGTTGCATGTACCAGAGTGCTACTGTGAGAGCATCACAGTGCTGTTATATGTACCAGAGTGCTGCTGTGATAGCATCACAGTGCTGTTATATGTACCAGAGTGCTACTGTGATAGCATCACAGTGATGTTATATGTACCAGAGTGCTGTTGTGATGGCATCACATTGTTGTTATATGTACCAGAGTGCTGCTGTGATAGCATCACAGTGCTGTTATATGTACCAGAGTGCTGCTGTGAGAGCATCACAGTGCTGGTGTATGTACTAGAGTGCTGCTGTGATAGCATCACAGTGATGTTATATGTACCATAAGGCAGCTGTGGTAGAATGACAGTGATGTTATATGTACTAGAGTGTTGTTGTGATAGCATCACAGCATTGTTGTATGTACCAGAGCGTGGCTCTGATAGCATCACAGAGCTGTTATATGTACCAGAGTGCTGCTGTGAGAGCATCACAATGCTGTTATATGTACCAGAACACGGCTGTTATATCATCACAGTAATGTCATGTGTACCAGCATGCTGCTGTGAGTGCATCACAGTGCTGTTATATGTACCAGAGTGCTATTGTGATAGCACCACAGCGTTGTTGTATGTACCAGAGCACGGCTCTGATAGCATTACAGTGCTGTTATATGTACCAGAGTGCTGCTGTGATAGCATCACAGTGCTGTTATATGTACCACAGTGCTGCTGTGAGAGCATCCCAGTGCTGGTATATGTACTAGAGTGCTGCTGTGATAGCATCACAGTGATGTTATATGTACCAGAACATGGCTGTTATATCATCACAGTGATGTTGCATGTACCAGAGTGCTGCTGTGAGAGCATCACAGTGCTGTTATATGTACCAGAGTGCTGCTGTGATAGCATCACAGTGCTGTTATATGTACCAGAGTGCTACTGTGATAGCATCACAGTGATGTTATATGTACCAGAGTGCTGTTGTGATAGCATCACAGTGTTGTTATATGTACCAGAGCGCGGCTCTGATAGCATTACAGTGCTGTTATATGTACCAGAGTGCTGCTGTGATAGCATCACAGTGCTGTTATATGTACCAGAGTGCTGCTGTGAGAGCATCACAGTGCTGGTGTATGTACTAGAGTGCTGCTGTGATAGCATCACAGTGATGTTATATGTACCATAAGGCAGCTGTGGTAGAATGACAGTGATGTTATATGTACTAGAGTGTTGTTGTGATAGCATCACAGCATTGTTGTATGTACCAGAGCGTGGCTCTGATAGCATCACAGAGCTGTTATATGGACCAGAGTGCTGCTGTGAGAGCATCACAATGCTGTTATATGTACCAGAACACGGCTGTTATATCATCACAGTAATGTCATGTGTACCAGCATGCTGCTGTGAGTGCATCACAGTGCTGTTATATGTACCAGAGTGCTATTGTGATAGCACCACAGCGTTGTTGTATGTACCAGAGCACGGCTCTGATAGCATTACAGTGCTGTTATATGTACCAGAGTGCTGCTGTGATAGCATCACAGTGCTGTTATATGTACCACAGTGCTGCTGTGAGAGCATCCCAGTGCTGGTATATGTACTAGAGTGCTGCTGTGATAGCATCACAGTGATGTTATATGTACCAGAACATGGCTGTTATATCATCACAGTGATGTTGCATGTACCAGAGTGCTGCTGTGAGAGCATCACAGTGCTGTTATATGTACCAGAGTGCTGCTGTGATAGCATCACAGTGCTGTTATATGTACCAGAGTGCTACTGTGATAGCATCACAGTGATGTTATATGTACCAGAGTGCTGTTGTGATAGCATCACAGTGTTGTTATATGTACCAGAGCGCGGCTCTGATAGCATTACAGTGCTGTTATATGTACCAGAGTGCTGCTGTGATAGCATCACAGTGCTGTTATATGTACCAGAGTGCTGCTGTGAGAGCATCACAGTGCTGGTGTATGTACTAGAGTGCTGCTGTGATAGCATCACAGTGATGTTATATGTACCATAAGGCAGCTGTGGTAGAATGACAGTGATGTTATATGTACTAGAGTGTTGTTGTGATAGCATCACAGCATTGTTGTATGTACCAGAGCGTGGCTCTGATAGCATCACAGAGCTGTTATATGTACCAGAGTGCTGCTGTGAGAGCATCACAATGCTGTTATATGTACCAGAACACGGCTGTTATATCATCACAGTAATGTCATGTGTACCAGCATGCTGCTGTGAGTGCATCACAGTGCTGTTATATGTACCAGAGTGCTATTGTGATAGCACCACAGCGTTGTTGTATGTACCAGAGCACGGCTCTGATAGCATTACAGTGCTGTTATATGTACCAGAGTGCTGCTGTGATAGCATCACAGTGCTGTTATATGTACCACAGTGCTGCTGTGAGAGCATCCCAGTGCTGGTATATGTACTAGAGTGCTGCTGTGATAGCATCACAGTGATGTTATATGTACCATAAGGAGGCTGTGGTAGCATCAGTGATGTTAAGTGTACCAGAGTGCTGCTGTGAGAGCATCACAGTGCTGTTATATGTACCAGAACATGGCTGTTATATCATCACAGTGATGTTGCATGTACCAGAGTGCTACTGTGAGAGCATCACAGTGCTGTTATATGTACCAGAGTGCTGCTGTGATAGCATCACAGTGCTGTTATATGTACCAGAGTGCTACTGTGATAGCATCACAGTGATGTTATATGTACCAGAGTGCTGTTGTGATGGCATCACATTGTTGTTATATGTACCAGAGCGCGGCTCTGATAGCATTACAGTGCTGTTATATGTACCAGAGTGCTGCTGTGATAGCATCACAGTGCTGTTATATGTACCACAGTGCTGCTGTGAGAGCATCACAGTGCTGGTGTATGTACTAGAGTGCTGCTGTGATAGCATCACAGTGATGTTATATGTACCATAAGGCAGCTGTGGTAGAATGACAGTGATGTTATATGTACTAGAGTGTTGTTGTGATAGCATCACAACATTGTTGTATGTACCAGAGCGCGGCTCTGATAGCATTACAGTGCTGTTATATGTACCAGAGTGCTGCTGTGATAGCATCACAGTGCTGTTATATGTACCAGAGTGCTGCTGTGAGAGCATCACAGTGCTGGTGTATGTACTAGAGTGCTGCTGTGATAGCATCACAGTGATGTTATATGTACCATAAGGCAGCTGTGGTAGAATGACAGTGATGTTATATGTACTAGAGTGTTGTTGTGATAGCATCACAGCATTGTTGTATGTACCAGAGCGTGGCTCTGATAGCATCACAGAGCTGTTATATGTACCAGAGTGCTGCTGTGAGAGCATCACAATGCTGTTATATGTACCAGAACACGGCTGTTATATCATCACAGTAATGTCATGTCTACCAGCATGCTGCTGTGAGTGCATCACAGTGCTGTTATATGTACCAGAGTGCTATTGTGATAGCACCACAGCGTTGTTGTATGTACCAGAGCACGGCTCTGATAGCATTACAGTGCTGTTATATGTACCAGAGTGCTGCTGTGATAGCATCACAGTGCTGTTATATGTACCACAGTGCTGCTGTGAGAGCATCCCAGTGCTGGTATATGTACTAGAGTGCTGCTGTGATAGCATCACAGTGATGTTATATGTACCATAAGGAGGCTGTGGTAGCATCAGTGATGTTAAGTGTACCAGAGTGCTGCTGTGAGAGCATCACAGTGCTGTTATATGTACCAGAACATGGCTGTTATATCATCACAGTGATGTTGCATGTACCAGAGTGCTACTGTGAGAGCATCACAGTGCTGTTATATGTACCAGAGTGCTGCTGTGATAGCATCACAGTGCTGTTATATGTACCAGAGTGCTACTGTGATAGCATCACAGTGATGTTATATGTACCAGAGTGCTGTTGTGATGGCATCACATTGTTGTTATATGTACCAGAGCGCGGCTCTGATAGCATTACAGTGCTGTTATATGTACCAGAGTGCTGCTGTGATAGCATCACAGTGCTGTTATATGTACCACAGTGCTGCTGTGAGAGCATCACAGTGCTGGTGTATGTACTAGAGTGCTGCTGTGATAGCATCACAGTGATGTTATATGTACCATAAGGCAGCTGTGGTAGAATGACAGTGATGTTATATGTACTAGAGTGTTGTTGTGATAGCATCACAACATTGTTGTATGTACCAGAGCGTGGCTCTGATAGCATCACAGAGCTGTTATATGTACCAGAGTGCTGTTGTGATAGCATCACAGCGTTGTTGTATGTACCAGAGTGCGGCTCTGATAGCATCACAGTGATGTTATATGTACCAGAGTGCTGTTGTGATAGCATCACAGCGTTGTTGTATGTACCAGAGCACGGCTCTGATAGCATTACAGTGCTGTTATATGTACCAGAATGCTGCTGTGATAGCATCACAGTGCTGTTATATGTACTAGAGTGCTGCTGTGATAGCATCACAGTGATGTTATATGTACCATAAGGCGGCTGTGGTAGCATGACAGTGATGTTATGTGTACCAGACTGCTGCTGTTATAGCATCACAGTGCTGTTATATGTACCACAGTGCTGCTGTGAGAGCATCACAGTGCTAGTATATGTACTAGAGTGCAGCTGTGATAGCATCACAGTGATGTTATATGTACCATAAGGCAGCTGTGGTAGAATCACAGTGATGTTATGTGTACAAGAGTGCTGCTGTGAGAGCATCACAATGCTGTTATATGTACCAGAACACGGCTGTTATATCATCACAGTGATGTCATGTGTACCAGCGTGCTGCTGTGAGTGCATCACAGTGCTGTTATATGCACCAGAGTGCTGCTGTGATAGCATCACAGTGATGTTATATGTACCAGAGTGCTATTGTGATAGCATCACAGCGTTGTTGTATGTAACAGACCACGGCTCTGATAGCATTACAGTGCTGTTATATGTACCAGAGTGCTGCTGTGATAGCATCACAGTGCTGTTATATGTACCACAGTGCTGCTGTGAGAGCATCCCAGTGCTGGTCTATGTAATAGAGTGCTGCTGTGATAGCATCACAGTGATGTTATATGTACCATAAGGCGGCTATGGTAGCATCAGTGATGTTAAGTGTACCAGAGTGCTGCTGTGAGAGCATCACAGTGCTGTTATATGTACCAGAAAATGGCTGTTATATCATCACAGTGATGTTGCATGTACCAGAGTGCTGCTGTGAGAGCATCACAGTGCTGTTATATGTACCAGAGTGCTGCTGTGATAGCATCACAGCGTTGTTGTATGTACCAGAGCCCGGCTCTGATAGCATTACAGTGCTGTTATATGTACCAGAGTGCTGCTGTGATAGCATCACAGTGCTGTTATATGTACCACAGTGCTGCTGTGAGAGCATCACAGTGCTGGTGTATGTACTAGAGTGCTGCTGTGATAGCATCACAGTGATGTTATATGTACCATAAGGCAGCTGTGGTAGAATGACAGTGATGTTATGTGTACCAGAGTGTTGTTGTGATAGCATCACAGCATTGTTGTATGTACCAGAGCGTGGCTCTGATAGCATCACAGAGCTGTTATATGTACCAGAGTGCTGTTGTGATAGCATCACAGTGCTGTTATATGTACCAGAACACGGCTGTCATATCATCACAGTGATGTTATGTGTACCAGAGTGCTGCTGTGAGTGCATCACAGTGCTGTTATATGTACCAGAGTGCTGCTGTGATAGCATCACAGCCTTGTTGTATGTACAAGAGCACGGCTCTGATAGCATTACAGTGCTGTTATATGTACCAGAGTGCTGCTGTGATAGCATCACAGTGCTGTTATATGTACTAGAGTGCTGCTGTGATAGCATCATAGTGATGTTATATGTACCATAAGGCGGCTGTGGTAGCATGACAGTGATCAATCAATCAATCAATATTTATTTATATAGCGCATTTCACAACAAGTTGTCACAATGCACTTCACAGCAAAACAGCAAAACCCAGCCTAAACTCCCCACAAGAGCAAGCCAAAGGCAACAGTGGCAAGGAAAAACTCCCTGGTGTAACTAGGAAGAAACCTTGGAAGGAACCAGACTCAATGGGGGAACCCATCCTCCTCTGGTCGGCTCAGGGTCTAGGGCTTAAGGACCAACATGGTCAAAACAGCCAATGTCCATGATAATACAATTTGCAGCAGCTAGATGACAGTCCAGATGTGGCGGCAGTGACGGTGGGGAACCGGGCGCCGATGGCGGCGGGAGCAGCTGGCAGCGGTGGTAAGGAGGGAGGGGCAAGCGGCAACGGACAGGAAGCCGGACAGCAGCTCTCGAGATGCGGGGCATAAGCCCCGCCGGCAGAATGTGAAAAAAAGAGAGAGAGAAAACAGTTAGGGGAAGTGTAATAGAGCAGCAGGAGCACCAACTGGAGGGGTGGGGGGTGGGGAAGGGGTGGGAGGGTTGGACAGGTGCCCCCGCCAGGAGTAATCTATGGCTGCATAGCTATGAAGACAGAGTTTGAGGAACCATGCAGTCATGAGAGGGAAAACAGTCCTACCCACCTATCAAGAGCCAGCCCAGGAAGATGGGGTCACAGCTGTTGACAGGTGACAGTAAGGAAAGGATGCCACCCCACATTACTCTATGGCTAAATGCTTCTCTGGTCCTGTCTCCAGACTATAGCTCATTATAAGCCTGATCATAGAGGTGCGTTTTTAATCTAGACTTAAATATTGAGACAGTGTCTGATTCCCTTATAAGTTTTGGTAGGGTGTTCCACAGTAGTGGCGCTCTGTAAGAGAAAGCTCTACCACCCGTCAAGTTTTTAGATATTCTTGGGACTACTAGGTAGCCTGCGTCTTGGGAACGGAGTGATCTTTTTGGCTTATATGGTAAGAGCAGGTTACATATATACACTGGCGCAAGTCCATTTAAGGCTTTAAAGGTCAGAAGCAAAATCTTAAAGTCTATCCTAAACTTAATTGGTAGCCAATGAAGCGATGCTAGTACTGGGGTAATATGCTCATATTTCTTAGTTCTAGTTAAAATGCGAGCGGCTGCATTCTGTACAAGCTGGAGATTATTTAGCGAGGACTTAGGGCAGCCAGATAGCAGGGCATTACAGTAATCTAGCCTAGACGTAACAAAAGCATGGATCAGTTTCTCTGCGTCCCCTATTGATAGGAAGTGCCTTATTTTAGCTATGTTTCTTAACTGAAAGAAAGCTACTCTAGATATGTTTTTTATGTGCGCGCTAAAGGTTAGATCTGGGTCTATAGTAACACCTAGGTCTTTCACAGCTGAGTTTGGAACAATTAAACAACCATCGAAATTTAAAGTAGATGTACCCAGTTTCTCCCTTTGTTTTTTTTGATGTTATGTGTACCAGACTGCTGCTGTTATAGCATCACAGTGCTGTTATATGTACCACAGTGCTGCTGTGAGAGCATCACAGTGCTGGTATATGTACTAGAGTGCTGCTGTGATAGCATCCCAGTGATGTTATATGTACCAGAACACGGCTGTTATATCATCACAGTAATGTCATGTGTACCAGCGTGCTGCTGTGAGTGCATCACAGTGCTGTTATATGTACCAGAGTGCTACTGTGATAGCATCACAGTGATGTTATATGTACCAGAGTGCTATTGTGATAGCATCACAGCGTTGTTGTATGTACCAGAGCACGGCTCTGATAGCATTACAGTGCTGTTATATGTACCAGAGTGTTGCTGTGATAGCATCACAGTGCTGTTATATGTACCACAGTGCTGCTGTGAGAGCATCCCAGTGCTGGTATATGTACTAGAGTGCTGCTGTGATAGCATCACAGTGATGTTATATGTACCATAAGGAGGCTGTGGTAGCATCAGTGATGTTAAGTGTACCAGAGTGCTGCTGTGAGAGCATCACAGTGCTGTTATATGTACCAGAACATGGCTGTTATATCATCACAGTGATGTTGCATGTACCAGAGAGCTGCTGTGAGAGCATCACAGTGCTGTTATATGTACCAGAGTGCTGCTGTGATAGCATCACAGTGCTGTTATATGTACCAGAGTGCTACTGTGATAGCATCACAGTGATGTTATATGTACCAGAGTGCTGTTGTGATAGCATCACAGTGTTGTTATATGTACCAGAGCGCGGCTCTGATAGCATTACAGTGCTGTTATATGTACCAGAGTGCTGCTGTGATAGCATCACAGTGCTGTTATATGTACCACAGTGCTGCTGTGAGAGCATCCCAGTGCTGGTATATGTACTAGAGTGCTGCTGTGATAGCATCACAGTGATGTTATATGTACCATAAGGAGGCTGTGGTAGCATCAGTGATGTTAAGTGTACCAGAGTGCTGCTGTGAGAGCATCACAGTGCTGTTATATGTACCAGAACATGGCTGTTATATCATCACAGTGATGTTGCATGTACCAGAGTGCTACTGTGAGAGCATCACAGTGCTGTTATATGTACCAGAGTGCTGCTGTGATAGCATCACAGTGCTGTTATATGTACCAGAGTGCTACTGTGATAGCATCACAGTGATGTTATATGTACCAGAGTGCTGTTGTGATGGCATCACATTGTTGTTATATGTACCAGAGCGCGGCTCTGATAGCATTACAGTGCTGTTATATGTACCAGAGTGCTGCTGTGATAGCATCACAGTGCTGTTATATGTACCACAGTGCTGCTGTGAGAGCATCACAGTGCTGGTGTATGTACTAGAGTGCTGCTGTGATAGCATCACAGTGATGTTATATGTACCATAAGGCAGCTGTGGTAGAATGACAGTGATGCTATATGTACTAGAGTGTTGTTGTGATAGCATCACAACATTGTTGTATGTACCAGAGCGTGGCTCTGATAGCATCACAGAGCTGTTATATGTACCAGAGTGCTGTTGTGATAGCATCACAGCGTTGTTGTATGTACCAGAGTGCGGCTCTGATAGCATCACAGTGATGTTATATGTACCAGAGTGCTGTTGTGATAGCATCACAGCGTTGTTGTATGTACCAGAGCACGGCTCTGATAGCATTACAGTGCTGTTATATGTACCAGAATGCTGCTGTGATAGCATCACAGTGCTGTTATATGTACTAGAGTGCTGCTGTGATAGCATCACAGTGATGTTATATGTACCATAAGGCGGCTGTGGTAGCATGACAGTGATGTTATGTGTACCAGACTGCTGCTGTTATAGCATCACAGTGCTGTTATATGTACCACAGTGCTGCTGTGAGAGCATCACAGTGCTAGTATATGTACTAGAGTGCAGCTGTGATAGCATCACAGTGATGTTATATGTACCATAAGGCAGCTGTGGTAGAATCACAGTGATGTTATGTGTACAAGAGTGCTGCTGTGAGAGCATCACAATGCTGTTATATGTACCAGAACACGGCTGTTATATCATCACAGTGATGTCATGTGTACCAGCGTGCTGCTGTGAGTGCATCACAGTGCTGTTATATGCACCAGAGTGCTGCTGTGATAGCATCACAGTGATGTTATATGTACCAGAGTGCTATTGTGATAGCATCACAGCGTTGTTGTATGTAACAGACCACGGCTCTGATAGCATTACAGTGCTGTTATATGTACCAGAGTGCTGCTGTGATAGCATCACAGTGCTGTTATATGTACCACAGTGCTGCTGTGAGAGCATCCCAGTGCTGGTCTATGTAATAAAGTGCTGCTGTGATAGCATCACAGTGATGTTATATGTACCATAAGGCGGCTGTGGTAGCATCAGTGATGTTAAGTGTACCAGAGTGCTGCTGTGAGAGCATCTCAGTGCTGTTATATGTACCAGAAAATGGCTGTTATATCATCACAGTGATGTTGCATGTACCAGAGTGCTGCTGTGAGAGCATCACAGTGCTGTTATATGTACCAGAGTGCTGCTGTGATAGCATCACAGCGTTGTTGTATGTACCAGAGCCCGGCTCTGATAGCATTACAGTGCTGTTATATGTACCAGAGTGCTGCTGTGATAGCATCACAGTGCTGTTATATGTACCACAGTGCTGCTGTGAGAGCATCACAGTGCTGGTGTATGTACTAGAGTGCTGCTGTGATAGCATCACAGTGATGTTATATGTACCATAAGGCAGCTGTGGTAGAATGACAGTGATGTTATGTGTACCAGAGTGTTGTTGTGATAGCATCACAGCATTGTTGTATGTACCAGAGCGTGGCTCTGATAGCATCACAGAGCTGTTATATGTACCAGAGTGCTGTTGTGATAGCATCACAGTGCTGTTATATGTACCAGAACACGGCTGTCATATCATCACAGTGATGTTATGTGTACCAGAGTGCTGCTGTGAGTGCATCACAGTGCTGTTATATGTACCAGAGTGCTGCTGTGATAGCATCACAGCCTTGTTGTATGTACAAGAGCACGGCTCTGATAGCATTACAGTGCTGTTATATGTACCAGAGTGCTGCTGTGATAGCATCACAGTGCTGTTATATGTACTAGAGTGCTGCTGTGATAGCATCATAGTGATGTTATATGTACCATAAGGCGGCTGTGGTAGCATGACAGTGATGTTATGTGTACCAGACTGCTGCTGTTATAGCATCACAGAGCTGTTATATGTACCACAGTGCTGCTGTGAGAGCATCACAGTGCTGGTATATGTACTAGAGTGCTGCTGTGATAGCATCCCAGTGATGTTATATGTACCAGAACACGGCTGTTATATCATCACAGTAATGTCATGTGTACCAGCGTGCTGCTGTGAGTGCATCACAGTGCTGTTATATGTACCAGAGTGCTACTGTGATAGCATCACAGTGATGTTATATGTACCAGAGTGCTATTGTGATAGCATCACAGCGTTGTTGTATGTACCAGAGCACGGCTCTGATAGCATTACAGTGCTGTTATATGTACCAGAGTGTTGCTGTGATAGCATCACAGTGCTGTTATATGTACCACAGTGCTGCTGTGAGAGCATCCCAGTGCTGGTATATGTACTAGAGTGCTGCTGTGATAGCATCACAGTGATGTTATATGTACCATAAGGAGGCTGTGGTAGCATCAGTGATGTTAAGTGTACCAGAGTGCTGCTGTGAGAGCATCACAGTGCTGTTATATGTACCAGAACATGGCTGTTATATCATCACAGTGATGTTGCATGTACCAGAGAGCTGCTATGAGAGCATCACAGTGCTGTTATATGTACCAGAGTGCTGCTGTGATAGCATCACAGTGCTGTTATATGTACCAGAGTGCTACTGTGATAGCATCACAGTGATGTTATATGTACCAGAGTGCTGTTGTGATAGCATCACAGTGTTGTTATATGTACCAGAGCGCGGCTCTGATAGCATTACAGTGCTGTTATATGTACCAGAGTGCTGCTGTGATAGCATCACAGTGCTGTTTTATGTACCACAGTGCTGCTGTGAGAGCATCACAGTGCTGGTGTATGTACTAGAGTGCTGCTGTGATAGCATCACAGTGATGTTATATGTACCATAAGGCAGCTGTGGTAGAATGACAGTGATGTTATGTGTACCAGAGTGTTGTTGTGATAGCATCACAGCATTGTTGTATGTACCAGAGCGTGGCTCTGATAGCATCACAGAGCTGTTATATGTACCAGAGTGCTGTTGTGATAGCATCACAGCGTTGTTGTATGTACCAGAGTGCGGCTCTGATAGCATCACAGTGATGTTATATGTACCAGAGTGCTGTTGTGATAGCATCACAGCGTTGTTGTATGTACCAGAACGTGGCTGATAGCATCACAGCGTTGTTGTATGTACCAGAGCGCGGCTCTGACAGCATCACAGTGCTGTTATATGTACCAGAACACGACTGTCATATCATCACAGTGATGTTATGTGTACCAGAGTGCTGCTGTGAGTGCATCACAGTGCTGTTATATGTACCAGAGTGCTGCTGTGATAGCATCACAGTGATGTTATATGTACCAGAGTGCTATTGTGATAGCATCACAGCCTTGTTGTATGTACCAGAGCACGGCTCTGATAGCATTACAGGGCTGTTATATGTACCAGAGTGCTGCTGTAATAGCATCACAGTGCTGTTATATGTACTAGAGTGCTGCTGTGATCGCATCACAGTGATGTTATATGTACCATAAGGCGGCTGTGGTAGCATGACAGTGATGTTATGTGTACCAGACTGCTGCTGTTATAGCATCACAGTGCTGTTATATGTACCACAGTGCTGCTGTGAGAGCATCACAGTGCTGGTATATGTACTAGAGTGCTGCTGTGGTAGCATCACAGTGATGTTATATGTACCATAAGGCAGCTGTGGTAGAATCACAGTGATGTTATGTGTACAAGAGTGCTGCTGTGAGAGCATCACAATGCTGTTATATGTACCAGAACACGGCTGTTATATCATCACAGTGATGTCATGTGTACCAGCGTGCTGCTGTGAGTGCATCACAGTGCTGTTATATGTACCAGAGTGCTGCTGTGATAGCATCACAGTGATGTTATATGTACCAGAGTGCTATTGTGATAGCATCACAGCGTTGTTGTATGTACCAGAGCACGGCTCTGATAGCATTACAGTGCTGTTATATGTACCAGAGTGCTGCTGTGATAGCATCACAGTGCTGTTATATGTACCACAGTGCTGCTGTGAGAGCATCCCAGTGCTGGTATATGTACTAGAGTGCTGCTGTGATAGCATCACAGTGATGTTATATGTACAATAAGGCGGCTGTGGTAGCATCAGTGATGTTAAGTGTACCAGAGTGCTGCTGTGAGAGCATCACAGTGCTGTTATATGTACCAGAGTGCTGCTGTGATAGCATCACAGTGATGTTATATGTACCAGAGTGCTATTGTGATAGCACCACAGCGTTGTTGTATGTACCAGAGCACGGCTCTGATAGCATTACAGTGCTGTTATATGTACCAGAGTGCTGCTGTGATAGCATCACAGTGCTGTTATATGTACCACAGTGCTGCTGTGAGAGCATCCCAGTGCTGGTATATGTACTAGAGTGCTGCTGTGATAGCATCACAGTGATGTTATATGTACCATAAGGCGGCTGTGGTAGCATCAGTGATGTCATGTGTACCAGCGTGCTGCTGTGAGTGCATCACAGTGCTGTTATATGTACCAGAGTGCTGCTGTGATAGCATCACAGTGATGTTATATGTACCAGAGTGCTATTGTGATAGCACCACAGCGTTGTTGTATGTACCAGAGCACGGCTCTGATAGCATTACAGTGCTGTTATATGTACCAGAGTGCTGCTGTGATAGCATCACAGTGCTGTTATATGTACCACAGTGCTGCTGTGATAGCATCACAGTGATGTTATATGTACCATAAGGAGGCTGTGGTAGCATCAGTGATGTTAAGTGTACCAGAGTGCTGCTGTGAGAGCATCACAGTGCTGTTATATGTACCAGAACATGGCTGTTATATCATCACAGTGATGTTGCATGTACCAGAGTGCTGCTGTGAGAGCATCACAGTGCTGTTATATGTACCAGAGTGCTGCTGTGATAGCATCACAGTGCTGTTATATGTACCAGAGTGCTACTGTGATAGCATCACAGCCTTGTTGTATTTACCAGAGCACGGCTCTGATAGCATTACAGGGCTGTTATATGTACCAGAGTGCTGCTGTAATAGCATCACAGTGCTGTTATATGTACTAGAGTGCTGCTGTGATAGCATCACAGTGATGTTATATGTACCAGAACACGGCTGTTATATCATCACAGTGATGTCATGTGTACCAGCGTGCTGTTGTGAGTGCATCACAGTGCTGTTATATGTACCAGACTGCTGCTGTGATAGCATCACAGTGATGTTATATGTACCAGAGCACGGCTCTGATAGCATTACAGTGCTGTTATATGTACCAGAGTGCTGCTGTGATAGCATCACAGTGCTGTTATATGTACCACAGTGCTGCTGTGATAGCATCACAGTGATGTTATATGTACCATAAGGAGGCTGTGGTAGCATCAGTGATGTTAAGTGTACCAGAGTGCTGCTGTGAGAGCATCACAGTGCTGTTATATGTACCAGAACATGGCTGTTATATCATCACAGTGATGTTGCATGTACCAGAGTGCTGCTGTGAGAGCATCACAGTGCTGTTATATGTACCAGAGTGCTGCTGTGATAGCATCACAGTGCTGTTATATGTACCAGAGTGCTACTGTGATAGCATCACAGCCTTGTTGTATTTACCAGAGCACGGCTCTGATAGCATTACAGGGCTGTTATATGTACCAGAGTGCTGCTGTAATAGCATCACAGTGCTGTTATATGTACTAGAGTGCTGCTGTGATAGCATCACAGTGATGTTATATGTACCAGAACACGGCTGTTATATCATCACAGTGATGTCATGTGTACCAGCGTGCTGTTGTGAGTGCATCACAGTGCTGTTATATGTACCAGACTGCTGCTGTGATAGCATCACAGTGATGTTATATGTACCAGAGTGCTATTGTGATAGTACCACAGCGTTGTTGTATGTACCAGAGCACGGCTCTGATAGCATTACAGTGCTGTTATATGTACCAGAGTGCTGCTGTGATAGCATCACAGTGCTGTTATATGTACCACAGTGCTGCTGTGATAGCATCACAGTGATGTTATATGTACCATAAGGATGCTGTGGTAGCATCAGTGATGTTAAGTGTACCAGAGTGCTGCTGTGAGAGCATCACAGTGCTGTTATATGTACCAGAACATGGCTGTTATATCATCACAGTGATGTTGCATGTACCAGAGTGCTGCTGTGAGAGCATCACAGTGCTGTTATATGTACCAGAGTGCTGCTGTGATAGCATCACAGTGCTGTTATATGTACCAGAGTGCTACTGTGATAGCATCACAGTGATGTTATATGTACCAGAGTGCTGTTGTGATAGCATCACAGTGTTGTTATATGTACCAGAGCGCGGCTCTGATAGCATTACAGTGCTGTTATATGTACCAGAGTGCTGCTGTGATAGCATCACAGTGCTGTTATATGTACCACAGTGCTGCTGTGAGAGCATCACAGTGCTGGTGTATGTACTAGAGTGCTGCTGTGATAGCATCACAGTGATGTTATATGTACCATAAGGCAGCTGTGGTAGAATGACAGTGATGTTATATGTACTAGAGTGTTGTTGTGATAGCATCACAGCATTGTTGTATGTACCAGAGCGTGGCTCTGATAGCATCACAGAGCTGTTATATGTACCAGAGTGCTGTTGTGATAGCATCACAGCGTTGTTGTATGTACCAGAGTGCGGCTCTGATAGCATCACAGTGATGTTATATGTACCAGAGTGCTGTTGTGATAGCATCACAGCCTTGTTGTATGTACCAGAGCACGGCTCTGATAGCATTACAGTGCTGTTATATGTACCAGAATGCTGCTGTGATAGCATCACAGTGCTGTTATATGTACTAGAGTGCTGCTGTGATAGCATCACAGTGATGTTATATGTACCATAAGGCGGCTGTGGTAGCATGACAATGATGTTATGTGTACCAGACTGCTGCTGTTATAGCATCACAGTGCTGTTATATGTACCACAGTGCTGCTGTGAGAGCATCACAGTGCTAGTATATGTACTAGAGTGCAGCTGTGATAGCATCACGGTGATGTTATATGTACCATAAGGCAGCTGTGGTAGAATCACAGTGATGTTATGTGTACAAGAGTGCTGCTGTGAGAGCATCACAATGCTGTTATATGTACCAGAACACGGCTGTTATATCATCACAGTGATGTCATGTGTACCAGCGTGCTGCTGTGAGTGCATCACAGTGCTGTTATATGTACCAGAGTGCTGCTGTGATAGCATCACAGTGATGTTATATGTACCAGAGTGCTATTGTGATAGCATCACAGCGTTGTTGTATGTAACAGACCACGGCTCTGATAGCATTACAGTGCTGTTATATGTACCAGAGTGCTGCTGTGATAGCATCACAGTGCTGTTATATGTACCACAGTGCTGCTGTGAGAGCATCCCAGTGCTGGTATATGTACTAGAGTGCTGCTGTGATAGCATCACAGTGATGTTATATGTACCATAAGGCGGCTGTGGTAGCATCAGTGATGTTAAGTGTACCAGAGTGCTGCTGTGAGAGCATCACAGTGCTGTTATATGTACCAGAACATGGCTGTTATATCATCACAGTGATGTTGCATGTACCAGAGTGCTGCTGTGAGAGCATCACAGTGCTGTTATATGTACCAGAGTGCTGCTGTGATAGCATCACAGCGTTGTTGTATGTACCAGAGCGCGGCTCTGATAGCATTACAGTGCTGTTATATGTACCAGAGTGCTGCTGTGATAGCATCACAGTGCTGTTATATGTACCACAGTGCTGCTGTGAGAGCATCACAGTGCTGGTGTATGTACTAGAGTGCTGCTGTGATAGCATCACAGTGATGTTATATTTACCATAAGGCAGCTGTGGTAGAATGACAGTGATGTTATGTGTACCAGAGTGTTGTTGTGATAGCATCACAGCATTGTTGTATGTACCAGAGCGTGGCTCTGATAGCATCACAGAGCTGTTATATGTATCAGAGTGCTGTTGTGATAGCATCACAGTGCTGTTATATGTACCAGAACACGGCTGTCATATCATCACAGTGATGTTATGTGTACCAGAGTGCTGCTGTGAGTGCATCACAGTGCTGTTATATGTACCAGAGTGCTGCTGTGATAGCATCACAGCCTTGTTGTATGTACCAGAGCACGGCTCTGATAGCATTACAGTGCTGTTATATGTACCAGAGTGCTGCTGTGATAGCATCACAGTGCTGTTATATGTACTAGAGTGCTGCTGTGATAGCATCACAGTGCTGTTATATGTACCACAGTGCTGCTGTGAGAGCATCACAGTGCTGGTATATGTACTAGAGTGCTGCTGTGGTAGCATCACAGTGATGTTATATGTACCATAAGGCAGCTGTGGTAGAATCACAGTGATGTTATGTGTACCAGACTGCTGCTGTTATAGCATCACAGTGCTGTTATATGTACCACAGTGCTGCTGTGAGAGCATCACAGTGCTGGTATATGTACTAGAGTGCTGCTGTGGTAGCATCACAGTGATGTTATATGTACCATAAGGCAGCTGTGGTAGAATCACAGTGATGTTATGTGTACAAGAGTGCTGCTGTGAGAGCATCACAATGCTGTTATATGTACCAGAACACGGCTGTTATATCATCACAGTAATGTCATGTGTACCAGCGTGCTGCTGTGAGTGCATCACAGTGCTGTTATATGTACCAGAGTGCTGCTGTGATAGCATCACAGTGATGTTATATGTACCAGAGTGCTATTGTGATAGCATCACAGCGTTGTTGTATGTACCAGAGCACGGCTCTGATAGCATTACAGTGCTGTTATATGTACCAGAGTGCTGCTGTGATAGCATCACAGTGCTGTTATATGTACCACAGTGCTGCTGTGAGAGCATCCCAGTGCTGGTATATGTACTAGAGTGCTGCTGTGATAGCATCACAGTGATGTTATATGTACCATAAGGAGGCTGTGGTAGCATCAGTGATGTTAAGTGTACCAGAGTGCTGCTGTGAGAGCATCACAGTGCTGTTATATGTACCAGAACATGGCTGTTATATCATCAGAGTGAAGTTGCATGTACCAGAGTGCTGCTGTGAGAGCATCACAGTGCTGTTATATGTACCAGAGTGCTGCTGTGATAGCATCACAGTGCTGTTATATGTACCAGAGTGCTACTGTGATAGCATCACAGTGATGTTATATGTACCAGAGTGCTGTTGTGATAGCATCACAGTGTTGTTATATGTACCAGAGCGCGGCTCTGATAGCATTACAGTGCTGTTATATGTACCAGAGTGCTGCTGTGATAGCATCACAGTGCTGTTTTATGTACCACAGTGCTGCTGTGAGAGCATCACAGTGCTGGTGTATGTACTAGAGTGCTGCTGTGATAGCATCACAGTGATGTTATATGTACCATAAGGCAGCTGTGGTAGAATGACAGTGATGTTATGTGTACCAGAGTGTTGTTGTGATAGCATCACAGCATTGTTGTATGTACCAGAGCGTGGCTCTGATAGCATCACAGAGCTGTTATATGTACCAGAGTGCTGTTGTGATAGCATCACAGCGTTGTTGTATGTACCAGAGTGCGGCTCTGATAGCATCACAGTGATGTTATATGTACCAGAGTGCTGTTGTGATAGCATCACAGCGTTGTTGTATGTACCAGAACGTGGCTCTGATAGCATCACAGCGTTGTTGTATGTACCAGAGCGCGGCTCTGACAGCATCACAGTGCTGTTATATGTACCAGAACACGGCTGTCATATCATCACAGTGATGTTATGTGTACCAGAGTGCTGCTGTGAGTGCATCACAGTGCTGTTATATGTACCAGAGTGCTGCTGTGATAGCATCACAGTGCTGTTATATGTACCACAGTGCTGCTGTGAGAGCATCACAGTGCTGGTGTATGTACTAGAGTGCTGCTGTGATAGCATCACAGTGATGTTATATGTACCATAAGGCAGCTGTGGTAGAATGACAGTGATGTTATGTGTACCAGAGTGTTGTTGTGATAGCATCACAGCATTGTTGTATGTACCAGAGCACGGCTCTGATAGCATTACAGTGCTGTTATATGTACCAGAGTGCTGCTGTAATAGCATCACAGTGCTGTTATATGTACTAGAGTGCTGCTGTGATAGCATCACAGTGATGTTATATGTACCATAAGGCGGCTGTGGTAGCATGACAGTGATGTTATGTGTACCAGACTGCTGCTGTTATAGCATCACAGTGCTGTTATATGTACCACAGTGCTGCTGTGAGAGCATCACAGTGCTGGTATATGTACTAGAGTGCTGCTGTGGTAGCATCACATTGATGTTATATGTACCATAAGGCAGCTGTGGTAGAATCACAGTGATGTTATGTGTACAAGAGTGCTGCTGTGAGAGCATCACAATGCTGTTATATGTACCAGAACACGGCTGTTATATCATCACAGTGATGTCATGTGTACCAGCGTGCTGCTGTGAGTGCATCACAGTGCTGTTATATGTACCAGAGTGCTGCTGTGGTAGCATCACAGTGATGTTATATGTACCAGAGTGCTATTGTGATAGCATCACAGCGTTGTTGTATGTACCAGAACATGGCTGTTATATCATCACAGTGATGTTGCATGTACCAGAGTGCTGCTGTGAGAGCATCACAGTGCTGTTATATGTACCACAGTGCTGCTGTGAGAGCATCCCAGTGCTGGTATATGTACTAGAGTGCTGCTGTGATAGCATCACAGTGATGTTATATGTACCATAAGGCGGCTGTGGTAGCATCAGTGATGTTAAGTGTACCAGAGTGCTGCTGTGAGAGCATCACAGTGCTGTTATATGTACCAGAACATGGCTGTTATATCATCACAGTGATGTTGCATGTACCAGAACGCGGCTCTGATAGCATTACAGTGCTGTTATATGTACCAGAGTGCTGCTGTGATAGCATCACAGTGCTGTTATATGTACCACAGTGCTGCTGTGAGAGCATCACAGTGCTGGTGTATGTACCAGAACATGGCTGGTATATCATCACAGTGATGTTGCATGTACCAGAGTGCTGCTGTGAGAGCATCACAGTGCTGTTATATGTACCAGAGTGCTGCTGTGATAGCATCACAGTGATGTTATATTTACCAGAGTGCTGTTGTGATAGCATCACAGTGTTGTTGTATGTACCAGAGCGCGGCTCTGATAGCATTACAGTGCTGTTATATGTACCAGAGTGCTGCTGTGATAGCATCACAGTGCTGTTATATGTACCACAGTGCTGCTGTGAGAGCATCACAGTGCTGGTGTATGTACTAGAGTGCTGCTGTGATAGCATCACAGTGATGTTATATGTACCATAAGGCAGCTGTGGTAGAATGGCAGTGATGTTATGTGTACCAGAGTGTTGTTGTGATAGCATCACAGCATTGTTGTATGTACCAGAGCGTGGCTCTGATAGCATCACAGAGCTGTTATATGTACCAGAGTGCTGTTGTGATAGCATCACAGCATTGTTGTATGTACCAGAGTGCAGCTCTGATAGCATCACAGTGATGTTATATGTACCGGAGTGCTGTTGTGATAGCATCACAGCGTTGTTGTATGTACCAGAACGTGGCTCTGATAGCATCACAGCGTTGTTGTATGTACCAGAGCGCGGCTCTGACAGCATCACAGTGCTGTTATATGTACCACAGTGCTGATGTGATGGCATCACAGCGTTGTTGTATGTACCAGAGCGCGGATCTGATAGCATCACAGTGCTGTTATATGTACCAGAGTGCTTCTGCGATAGCATCACAGTGCTGTTATATGTCCCATAAGGCGGCTGTGGTAGCATGACAGTGATGTTATGTGTACCAGACTGCTGCTGTGATAGCATCACAGTGCTGTTATATGTACCACAGTACTGCTGTGAGAGCATCACAGTGCTGGTATATGTACTAGAGTGCTGCTGTGATAGCATCACAGTGATGTTATATGTACCATAAGGCAGCTGAGGTAGAATCACAGTGATGTTATGTGTACCAGAGTGCTGTTGTGATAGCATCACAGCATTGTTGTATGTACCAGAGCGCGGCTCTGACAGCATCACAGTGCTGTTATATGTACCAGAACACGGCTGTCATATCATCACAGTGATGTTATGTGTACCAGAGTGCTGCTGTGAGTGCATCACAGTGCTGTTATATGTACCAGAGTGCTGCTGTCATAGCATCACAGTGATGTTATATGTACCAGAGTGCTATTGTGATAGCATCACGGCCTTGTTGTATGTACCAGAGCACGGCTCTGATAGCATTACAGTGCTGTTATATGTACCAGAGTGCTGCTGTAATAGCATCACAGTGCTGTTATATGTACTAGAGTGCTGCTGTGATAGCATCACAGTGATGTTATATGTACCATAAGGCGGCTGTGGTAGCATGACAGTGATGTTATGTGTACCAGACTGCTGCTGTTATAGCATCACAGTGCTGTTATATGTACCACAGTGCTGCTGTGAGAGCATCACAGTGCTGGTATATGTACTAGAGTGCTGCTGTGGTAGCATCACAGTGATGTTATATGTACCATAAGGCAGCTGTGGTAGAATCACAGTGATGTTATGTGTACAAGAGTGCTGCTGTGAGAGCATCACAATGCTGTTATATGTACCAGAACACGGCTGTTATATCATCACAGTGATGTCATGTGTACCAGCGTGCT
This sequence comes from Synaphobranchus kaupii, assembly GCA_029718625.1. NCBI lineage: Eukaryota > Metazoa > Chordata > Actinopteri > Anguilliformes > Synaphobranchidae > Synaphobranchus > Synaphobranchus kaupii. The sequence goes on from CM056378.1 coordinate 66,101,181, forward strand.
GCTGTGAGTGCATCACAGTGCTGTTATATGTACCAGAGTGCTGCTGTGATAGCATCACAGTGATGTTATATGTACCAGAGTGCTATTGTGATAGCATCACAGCGTTGTTGTATGTACCAGAGCACGGCTCTGATAGCATTACAGTGCTGTTATATGTACCAGAGTGCTGCTGTGATAGCATCACAGTGCTGTTATATGTACCACAGTGCTGCTGTGATAGCATCCCAGTGCTGGTATATGTACTAGAGTGCTGCTGTGATAGCATCACAGTGATGTTATATGTACCATAAGGCGGCTGTGGTAGCATCAGTGATGTTAAGTGTACCAGAGTGCTGCTGTGAGAGCATCACAGTGCTGTTATATGTACCAGAACATGGCTGTTATATCATCACAGTGATGTTGCATGTACCAGAGTGCTGCTCTGACAGCATCACAGTGCTGTTATATGTACCAGAACACGGCTGTCATATCATCACAGTGCTGTTATATGTACCAGAGTGCTGCTGTGATAGCATCACAGTGATGTTATATGTACCAGAGTGCTGCTGTCATAGCATCACAGTGATGTTATATGTACCAGAGTGCTATTGTGATAGCATCACGGCCTTGTTGTATGTACCAGAGCACGGCTCTGATAGCATTACAGTGCTGTTATATGTACCAGAGTGCTGCTGTAATAGCATCACAGTGCTGTTATATGTACTAGAGTGCTGCTGTGATAGCATCACAGTGATGTTATATGTACCATAAGGCAGCTGTGGTAGAATGACAGTGATGTTATGTGTACCAGACTGCTGCTGTTATAGCATCACAGTGCTGTTATATGTACCACAGTGCTGCTGTGAGAGCATCACAGTGCTGGTATATGTACTAGAGTGCTGCTGTGGTAGCATCACAGTGATGTTATATGTACCATAAGGCAGCTGTGGTAGAATCACAGTGATGTTATGTGTACAAGAGTGCTGCTGTGAGAGCATCACAATGCTGTTATATGTACCAGAACACGGCTGTTATATCATCACAGTGATGTCATGTGTACCAGCGTGCTGCTGTGAGTGCATCACAGTGCTGTTATATGTACCAGAGTGCTGCTGTGATAGCATCACAGTGATGTTATATGTACCAGAGTGCTATTGTGATAGCATCACAGCGTTGTTGTATGTACCAGAGCACGGCTCTGATAGCATTACAGTGCTGTTATATGTACCAGAGTGCTGCTGTGATAGCATCACAGTGCTGTTATATGTACCACAGTGCTGCTGTGAGAGCATCCCAGTGCTGGTATATGTACTAGAGTGCTGCTGTGATAGCATCACAGTGATGTTATATGTACCATAAGGCGGCTGTGGTAGCATCAGTGATGTTAAGTGTACCAGAGTGCTGCTGTGAGAGCATCACAGTGCTGTTATATGTACCAGAACATGGCTGTTATATCATCACAGTGATGTTGCATGTACCAGAGTGCTGCTGTGAGAGCATCACAGTGCTGTTATATGTACCACAGTGCTGCTGTGAGAGCATTCCAGTGCTGGTATATGTACTAGAGTGCTGCTGTGATAGCATCACAGTGATGTTATATGTACCATAAGGCGGCTGTGGTAGCATCAGTGATGTTAAGTGTACCAGAGTGCTGCTGTGAGAGCATCACAGTGCTGTTATATGTACCAGAACATGGCTGTTATATCATCACAGTGATGTTGCATGTACCAGAACGCGGCTCTGATAGCATTACAGTGCTGTTATATGTACCAGAGTGCTGCTGTGATAGCATCACAGTGCTGTTATATGTACCACAGTGCTGCTGTGAGAGCATCACAGTGCTGTTATATGTACCAGAGTGCTGCTGTGATAGCATCACAGTGATGTTATATGTACCAGAGTGCTGTTGTGATAGCATCACAGCGTTGTTGTATGTACCAGAGCCCGGCTCTGATAGCATTACAGTGCTGTTATATGTACCAGAGTGCTGCTGTGATAGCATCACAGTGCTGTTATATGTACCACAGTGCTGCTGTGAGAGCATCACAGTGCTGGTGTATGTACTAGAGTGCTGCTGTGATAGCATCACAGTGATGTTATATGTACCATAAGGCAGCTGTGGTAGAATGGCAGTGATGTTATGTGTACCAGAGTGTTGTTGTGATAGCATCACAGCATTGTTGTATGTACCAGAGCGTGGCTCTGATAGCATCACAGAGCTGTTATATGTACCAGAGTGCTGTTGTGATAGCATCACAGCGTTGTTGTATGTACCAGAACGTGGCTCTGATAGCATCACAGCGTTGTTGTATGTACCAGAGCGCGGCTCTGACAGCATCACAGTGCTGTTATATGTTCCACAGTGCTGATGTGATGGCATCACAGCGTTGTTGTATGTACCAGAGCGCGGATCTGATAGCATCACAGTGCTGTTATATGTACCAGAGTGCTTCTGCGATAGCATCACAGTGCTGTTATATGTACCATAAGGCGGCTGTGGTAGCATGACAGTGATGTTATGTGTACCAGACTGCTACTGTGATAGCATCACAGTGCTGTTATATGTACCACAGTGCTGCTGTGAGAGCATCACAGTGCTGGTATATGTACTAGAGTGCTGCTGTGATAGCATCACAGTGATGTTATATGTACCATAAGGCAGCTGAGGTAGAATCACAGTGATGTTATGTGTACCAGAGTGCTGCTGTGAGTGCATCACAGTGCTGTTATATGTACCAGAGTGCTGTTGTGATAGCATCACAGTGTTGTTGTATGTACCAGAGCGTGGCTCTGATAGCATTACAGTGCTGTTATATGTACCAGAGTGCTGCTGTGATAGCATCACAGTGCTGTTATATGTACCACAGTGCTGCTGTGAGAGCATCACAGTGCTGGTGTATGTACTAGAGTGCTGCTGTGATAGCATCACAGTGATGTTATATGTACCATAAGGCAGCTGTGGTAGAATGACAGTGATGTTATGTGTACCAGAGTGTTGTTGTGATAGCATCACAGCATTGTTGTATGTACCAGAGCGTGGCTCTGATAGCATCACAGAGCTGTTATATGTACCAGAGTGCTGTTGTGATAGCATCACAGCGTTGTTGTATGTACCACAGTGCAGCTCTGATAGCATCACAGTGATGTTATATGTACCAGAGTGCTGTTGTGATAGCATCACAGCGTTGTTGTATGTACCAGAACGTGGCTCTGATAGCATCACAGCGTTGTTGTATGTACCAGAGCGCGGCTCTGACAGCATCACAGTGCTGTTATATGTACCACAGTGCTGATGTGATGGCATCACAGCGTTGTTGTATGTACCAGAGCGCGGATCTGATAGCATCACAGTGCTGTTATATGTACCAGAGTGCTTCTGCGATAGCATCACAGTGCTGTTATATGTACCAGAGTGCTTCTGCGATAGCATCACAGTGCTGTTATATGTACCATAAGGCGGCTGTGGTAGCATGACAGTGATGTTATGTGTACCAGACTGCTGCTGTGATAGCATCACAGTGCTGTTATATGTACCACAGTGCTGCTGTGAGAGCATCACAGTGCTGGTATATGTACTAGAGTGCTGCTGTGATAGCATCACAGTGATGTTATATGTACCATAAGGCAGCTGAGGTAGAATCACAGTGATGTTATGTGTACCAGAGTGCTGTTGTGATAGCATCACAGCATTGTTGTATGTACCAGAGCGCGGCTCTGATAGCATTATAGTGCTGTTATATGTACCAGAACACGGCTGTTATATCATCACAGTGATGTTATGTGTACCAGAGTGCTGCTGTGAGAGCATCACAGTGCTGTTATATGTACCAGAACACGGCTGTCATATCATCACAGTGATGTTATGTGTACCAGAGTGCTGCTGTGATAGCATCACAGTGATGTTATATGTACCAGAGTGCTGTTGTGATAGCATCACAGTGTTGTTGTATGTACCAGAGCGCGGCTCTGATAGCATTACAGTGCTGTTATATGTACCAGAGTGCTGCTGTGATAGCATCACAGTGCTGTTATATGTACCAGAGCGCGGCTCTGATAGCATTACAGTGCTGTTATATGTACCAGAGTGCTGCTGTGATAGCATCACAGTGCTGTTATATGTACCACAGTGCTGCTGTGAGAGCATCACAGTGCTGGTGTATGTACTAGAGTGCTGCTGTGATAGCATCACAGTGATGTTATATGTACCATAAGGCAGCTGTGGTAGAATGACAGTGATGTTATGTGTACCAGACTGCTACTGTGATAGCATCACAGTGCTGTTATATGTACCACAGTGCTGCTGTGAGAGCATCACAGTGCTGGTATATGTACTAGAGTGCTGCTGTGATAGCATCACAGTGATGATATATGTACCATACGGCAGCTGAGGTAGAATCACAGTGATGTTATGTGTACCAGAGTGCTGCTGTGAGAGCAACACAGTGCTGTTATATGTACCAGAACACGGCTGTCATATCATCACAGTGATGTTATGTGTACCAGAGTGCTGCTGTGAGTGCATCACAGTGCTGTTATATGTACCAGAGTGCTGCTGTGATAGCATGACAGTGCTGTTATATGTACCAGAGTGCTGCTGTGATAGCATCACAGTGATGTTATATGTACCAGAGTGCTGTTGTGATAGCATCACAGTGTTGTTGTATGTACCAGAGCGCGGCTCTGATAGCATTACAGTGCTGTTATATGTAGCAGAGTGCTGCTGTGATAGCATCACAGTGCTGTTATATGTACCACAGTGCTGCTGTGAGAGCATCACAGTGCTGGTGTATGTACTAGAGTGCTGCTGTGATAGCATCACAGTGATGTTATATGTACCATAAGGCAGCTGTGGTAGAATGACAGTGATGTTATGTGTACCAGAGTGTTGTTGTGATAGCATCACAGCATTGTTGTATGTACCAGAGCGTGGCTCTGATAGCATCACAGAGCTGTTATATGTACCAGAGTGCTGTTGTGATAGCATCACAGCGTTGTTGTATGTACCAGAGTGCAGCTCTGATAGCATCACAGTGATGTTATATGTACCAGAGTGCTGTTGTGATAGCATCACAGCGTTGTTGTATGTACCAGAACGTGGCTCTGATAGCATCACAGCGTTGTTGTATGTACCAGAGCGCGGCTCTGACAGCATCACAGTGCTGTTATATGTACCACAGTGCTGATGTGATGGCATCACAGCGTTGTTGTATGTACCAGAGCGCGGATCTGATAGCATCACAGTGCTGTTATATGTACCAGAGTGCTTCTGCGATAGCATCACAGTGCTGTTATATGTACCATAAGGCGGCTGTGGTAGCATGACAGTGATGTTATGTGTACCAGACTGCTGCTGTGATAGCATCACAGTGCTGTTATATGTACCACAGTGCTGCTGTGAGAGCATCACAGTGCTGGTATATGTACTAGAGTGCTGCTGTGATAGCATCACAGTGATGTTATATGTACCATAAGGCAGCTGTGGTAGAATGACAGTGATGTTATGTGTACCAGAGTGTTGTTGTGATAGCATCACAGCATTGTTGTATGTACCAGAGCATGGCTCTGATAGCATCACAGAGCTGTTATATGTACCAGAGTGCTGTTGTGATAGCATCACAGCGTTGTTGTATGTACCAGAGTGCAGCTCTGATAGCATCACAGTGATGTTATATGTACCAGAGTGCTGTTGTGATAGCATCACAGCGTTGTTGTATGTACCAGAACGTGGCTCTGATAGCATCACAGCGTTGTTGTATGTACCAGAGCGCGGCTCTGACAGCATCACAGTGCTGTTATATGTACCACAGTGCTGATGTGATGGCATCACAGCGTTGTTGTATGTACCAGAGCGCGGATCTGATAGCATCACAGTGCTGTTATATGTACCAGAGTGCTTCTGCGATAGCATCACAGTGCTGTTATATGTACCAGAGTGCTTCTGCGATAGCATCACAGTGCTGTTATATGTACCATAAGGCGGCTGTGGTAGCATGACAGTGATGTTATGTGTACCAGACTGCTGCTGTGATAGCATCACAGTGCTGTTATATGTACCACAGTGCTGCTGTGAGAGCATCACAGTGCTGGTATATGTACTAGAGTGCTGCTGTGATAGCATCACAGTGATGTTATATGTACCATAAGGCAGCTGAGGTAGAATCACAGTGATGTTATGTGTACCAGAGTGCTGTTGATAGCATCACAGCATTGTTGTATGTACCAGAGCGCGGCTCTGATAGCATTATAGTGCTGTTATATGTACCAGAACACGGCTGTTATATCATCACAGTGATGTTATGTGTACCAGAGTGCTGCTGTGAGAGCATCACAGTGCTGTTATATGTACCAGAACACGGCTGTCATATCATCACAGTGATGTTATGTGTACCAGAGTGCTGCTGTGAGTGCATCACAGTGCTGTTATATGTACCAGAGTGCTGCTGTGATAGCATCACAGTGATGTTATATGTACCAGAGTGCTATTGTGATAGCATCACAGCCTTGTTGCATGTACCAGAGCACGGCTCTGATAGCATTACAGTGCTGTTATATGTACAAGAGTGCTGCTGTGATAGCATCACAGTGCTGTTACATGTACCACAGTGCCGTTGTGATAGCATCACAGTGATGTTATATGTACCATAATGCGGCTGTGGTAGCATGAAAGTGATGTTATGTGTACCAGACTGCTGCTGTTATAGCATCACAGTGCTGTTATATGTACCACAGTGCTGCTGTGAGAGCATCACAGTGCTGGTATATGTACTAGAGTGCTGCTGTGATAGCATCACAGTGATGTTATATGTACCATAAGGCAGCTGTGGTAGAATCACAGTGATGTTATGTGTACAAGAGTGCTGCTGTGAGAGCATCACAATGCTGTTCTATGTATCAGAACACGGCTGTTATATCATCACAGTGTTGTCATGTGTACCAGCGTGCTGCTGTGAGTGCATCACAGTGCTGTTATATGTACCAGAGTGCTGCTGTGATAGCATCACAGTGATGTTATATGTACCAGAGTGCTATTGTGATAGCATCACAGCGTTGTTGTATGTACCAGAGCACGGCTCTGATAGCATTACAGTGCTGTTATATGTACCAGAGTGCTGCTGTGATAGCATGACAGTGCTGTTATATGTACCACAGTGCTGCTGTGAGAGCATCCCAGTGCTGGTATATGTACTAGAGTGCTGCTGTGATAGCATCACAGTGATGTTATATGTACCATAAGGCGGCTGTGGTAGCATCAGTGATGTTAAGTGTACCAGAGTGCTGCTGTGAGAGCATTACAGTGCTGTTATATGTACCAGAACATGGCTGTTATATCATGACAGTGATGTTGCATGTACCAGAGTGCTGCTGTGAGAGCATCACAGTGCTGTTATATGTACCAGAGTGCTGCTGTGATAGCATCACAGTGCTGTTATATGTACCAGAGTGCTGCTGTGATAGCATCACAGTGATGTTATATGTACCATAAGGCAGCTGTAGTAGAATCACAGTAATGTTAAATGTACCAGAGCGCTGCTGTGATAACATCACTGTGCTGTTATATGTACCAGAACGCAGCTCTGATAGCATCACAGTGCTGATGTATGAAACAGAGTGCTGTTGTAATAGCAACACAGTGCTGTTACATGTACCACAGTGCCATTGTGATAGCATCACAGTGCTGTGTACCAGAGCACGGCTCTGATAGCATCACACCGCTGATAGACAGTGAGCACCATAATACATAGGACAGTGACACATTTTTTGTTATTTTGGTTCTGTACTCTAGCACTTTGAGTTTAAAAGGATACAATGTCAATATGGTTGAAGTGCAGACTGTCAGCTTTAATTTGAGAGTATTTTCATCCATATCGGATGAACCATTTAGAAATTATAGAACCTTTTGTACATAGTCCCCCCCATTTTCGGGCATCAAAAATATTGGACAGTTTAACATAATGTAGAATAAAAGAATCATTTAAAATTTTTGGTCGCATATCCTTGGCATGCCATGACTTCCTGATGTCTGACCCAACAATATAAAAATACTCTTAATATCTTATTTTCTGGTACTCCTACAAGCGATACTATAACCTCTCTGCATTTCAATGGATCTCTGTGGGAATTGGGGAGTGGGACTAGATTTACCTGTAAATTACACTGGAACAGTATGGAACACATGGTTGGCTAAATGGCTCTAATTCATCAAGGGTCTGATGTATCAAACACGCCTCAAACCATCATTCTGCTGCCAGATATGCAGTAGATATGGATTCTATAATTTCTAAATAGTTCATCCGATATGGATGAAAATACCCTTAAATTAAAACTGACAGACTGCACTTCAGCCCCATTGTCATTGTATCCTTTCAAACTGAAAGTGCTAGAGTATAGAACCAAAATAACAAAAAATGTGTCACTGTCCAATGAATTATGGTGCTCACTGTATGTAGCACTGTTGTAATAGCTTCACAGTGCTGTTATATGTATGAGTGCTGCTGTGATAGCTCCCTCTGAAGATAAAATATGCACCTCTCTGACTGGTAGCTGGGAGCCTTATCATTTAATTGAGACACTGATTGTACAGTGCTTTTTACAGCGAAACCAGAGATTGTATAGTAAAGAGATATGCCAACCGCATGAATATCAGGTTTCACCTTCAGGGGCGACTATGAGCACTAAAACTGGGCTAAACAGAGGAGAATGAATGGGGGTCAATGGAAGTTTTTTCCAGAAACCCAATATCTCCAAGAGATCATTTTTTATTTTAAGTTGTAAAAAATGAAATCTTGAACCGTTTAGGAAAAAAATAACTTTTTTTCTGTGGTTATGCAAATTTGGTCATGAATATTCATGACCACTTTGGACATGAAACTCAAAAGCAAGATGGACGGCGCCACAGCCAGCCAAAATCGTTCGGTAATAACAGCACAAGAATGACAACTACGTATGTGGATTAATAAAGTACTAGATTTTACCGGTGGTACATTACCTTGAATCTTATAGACAAATCTGGTTTTAACAAGAATCTTCTAGTAGCTTCTAGAGAATATCTGGTTTTACTGAGCAAGCAAGAGCTACTGGCTAGTTGGCTCCCGCCAACCAGGATGGGATTGTTGACTGAGGAGCCGCCGGTAATGAATACACGTCGACTTATAATTATGTATTCATTATAAGCAGTAGGCCGTGTAACATTGGCAGTAATACTCCAGTTACGCGAAAATATTTGAAATCGACTGTGGTGATAATTTTATAGCATTTAGCTCCATTCACCTCCATGTATTTTTCCAGATTCTACTCTCTTTAGCAGTGCCTCAGCACTGCCTCCTGATGCTCAAAGAATGCCATTGCACTTTTTTATCCGCTCCATTGGAGTTGGCAAGGCTTTCTCTCTCTTGAAATTGAAAGAGCACCAACACGTGTGGCTAAAATTAAATAAAAACACCTTTCAATGCAAAAGTGACTTATATATTTGTGCGGCCTACATTCCCCCTTTAAAGTGACTATACTTTGATGACAATATCTTTGAAAGTCTCCATTCTAAGATCAGGCATTACCAGGCCCAGGGTAATGTCCGATTGATAGGTGATTTAAATACCAGAACAGGATCAGAGAGTGATATAGTGGATTCTGCTGGCAACAGCCACCACTACCCAAAGAAATAGCCTTCACTATATTTTAAACAAAAATTGCAAAGAGTTAGTGCCCCTCTGCTGACTCTTATGCCTGTATATGCTTAATGGGAGGATCAGTGGGAACTCATTAGGGAGGTTCACTTGTTGTTCAGCTCTTGGGACTAGTGTAGTTGATTATGCAATTATTGAGATGGACCCCTCCTTCATTAATGCATTCACAGTCAGACCACAGACACCACTTTCTTATCACTGCCAGATAAATGTATATTTTTAACAAAGTGGACAACAGAGAACAAAAGAATCTGAGCCCTGCAAAACATTTTGGCTAAACAAGACATTCGGATGGGCTCATGACAGTGACATAAAATTTAAAACAGCAATCAGTTCACCAGAGCCTACTCACCTTGTGACAAATCCCACCAGGGACCCCAAAAAGAAAAGTGGATTGATGAGGACTGCAGAAGTGTCAGAAACAAATTAAACATATGTCCAACCAAAAACACCATGAACCACACAATATTGAAATTAGTCAAAACTATGCTGAAACACTGAGAGAGTATAAAACATTTTTAAGATACAAAAAACGCAACCATTATAATCAAAATCTCAGGGAAATTGTGGATTCTATTAACCAAAATCAGTTCTGGGAACAATGGAACAAATTGAGCAAGACAAGTACATACAATCTGACCATACAAGACTGTAATATCTGGAAAAACCATTTTGAAAACCTATATAAACAAATATCACCAAAAAGTCTCAATTTTGAAAAATCCCAAGAAAAACTACAAATTATCGAATCAACTATCAAAAACAACCAGAACCCACCAGACGACCAAATCTCAATGAAAGAATTAGAAGACCAAATTAAAAAACTTAAACCTAGAAAAGCTTGTGGCCATGACAGCATCAGGACAGAAATGCGTAAACACAGCACCCCTGAGCTGCAGCAGGCCCTGCTGAAATTGTTCAATCTAGTTCTCTCCAAGCTGGCTGCGTCCCTGAGAAATGGAGCTGGGGGCTTATTTCCCCAATACACAAGAGTGGAGACAAATTAGATCCTAATAACTATCGAGGCACTGAGAGTACTGTACTACTGATCATGTTTACAACCTACAGACCCAAATTAATAAACATGTACCCCAACAAAACAAAAGAAAGATTTTTGCATGCTTTATTGATTTAAACATTTGATTTGATTTGGCAAGAAGGCGTATATTATAAGATTATCTAAAGTGGTGTAGGGGGTAAAGTCATAATTAATCATGACTTAATTAAATCAATATATGCAAACAATAAATTTGGTAAAAATTGGCAATAAAAGAACTGATCTCTTCATTCAAGGGCGAGGTGTTAGGCAGGAATTTAACTTACCCTATTTAATATCTGTATAAACGAGTTAGCGGTGTTATTGGAACAATCTACAGTCCCTGGCCTAACACTAAACAAGATGGAAGTAAAATTCCTCCTCTATGCTGATGACCTGGTGCTGCTGTCACCCACTGAACAGGGGCTGCAGCAGCATCTGGATCTGCTAGATCAGTACTACCAGAACTGGGCCCTGACAGTAAACCCTAAAAAATCAAGAAATTATGATTAATAAAGGAAAGTAGACACATGCTCATTCTAGGAAACACCGCCCTATAACACACCCTGTTTTATGATTACCTAGGACTGAAAATCAGTCAGGAAACTTTCGTCTTGCAGTAAATTCACTGAAAGAAAAGGCCTGCATATGCAATCAGAAAAAAATTTCTAGCATGTTGATATTCCAATTGGAATTTGGTCAAAAATATTTGACAGTATAATCCTGCCAATTTTTTTATATGGAAGTGAGGTATGGGGTGCACTCAGTCAGCATGACTACATTAGATGGGATAAGCATCCAATTGAAGCCCTACATGCAGAATTCTGCAGAACAATTCTAAACATACAAAGAAAAACACCAAACAATGCATGCAGGGCTGAATGATTGATGATTTGTATTGGCTATAAACATACAAAAAAGGGAACTAAAATTCCGGATTTATCTCAACTCAAATCCCAAAACAACACTGCAGTTTCATGCACTTCAAATCCAAGAGCTGAACCCTGAAAAGACTCCACTGCTTTCAAAACACAAATCAGAATAAACCAAACTATTAAACAAAATTAAATTCTATATCTGGAACACTGAAACAGCCAAACCAAAACACAAAACAAGCTTAAAGGAGAAGTTCGGTATTTACCATGTTAAGCCCTGTTATAAGGTTATTTACGATCATATACAACGGTCCATATCAACATTTTGACAAACTGTGCAGTCTTGAGATATATTGCTTTTTGCTCATGTCACAGCTAACTTACACAATGGATCTGGATGGGCATATAGAAAATCCTTCAAAAAAACACCATAAACTCTCGTTTTCAAATACGGTAAACTCACCGAGTCGTCACTAATGTCTTCTTGTAATTTACGTTTACGTTTAAAACATGTTTTCAATGACCGTTTAAAGATTTATATAACTATTTTCATTCGCCGTACAGCCTGTGAGGGAGTGGTAGTGGAGGACCACATGCGACCGACAGGGATTTCTTTAGGTCTTCCACGCGAGTGAAAAGACCACAAAAAGGGGGGTAGAGGAGAACTAAAGAAACAAAGGAAGGGGAGCCTTCCCGGCGAACTTTGCCGAAACGAAAAACAACCCTGTAGCAAATACAGCAAAACGCTCAAAGATGGAGCAGAAAGGAAATGACAGAATAGAATAGACCTCTACTCTGTGAATAACACAAAGTGTATAAATGAGAAGCAATAGACAGTAAGGAGAATGAAAAACCAACCCGGGAGCGCAGGTGAGGGAAATTCGCAAAAAATTAAGGGAAAAAGAGAAATGAAAACACCTCAACTCTGTACAATACAGAGTAAACAATAAAGAGGTGAACAGAGAAAAACAAAGATACTCCTCAGAGAGGAACAAAGGCAAAGAAAAGGCGAAATAGAAAGAGCAAAGGGAAAAAGAAAAAGACCTAACTCAAACTAACAAATTTCCTGCATTCCTTACAAAATAAGCAATGCAGCCTTCGAGCCTATACCCGTACCGGCTTGGAGAGTAGCAATAACGATACTCAAGCACCGGAAACAGGAAATGCCAAGCTTAAGTAGGCAGCCAGACACCTGACACAGGTGCAGCGGATAATAACTGGGCGAGAGGGAAAACCCGGCCAGGACGCCCTCCGGTGGCGAAAGTAAGGAACTTCCGTAGAAACGGGACGGCAACCTGAAAAACCATGACAGGACCCCCCCTCTAAGGGATGACCTCCGACGATCCCTCAGGACTAGCTCTGCAGAACTGATAAGTCCTGGGTCCAAAATGTTTATAGAGGGAACCCAGTAACGTTCTTCAGGGTCATAGCCCTCCCAATCTACCGTGGGAAGCAGGTAGCCCAGTGATAAAATCCAAGGCGACGTGACTCCAAGGACAAGTGGGGACGGGCAAGGGACACAACAGATCCAGAGGTGGGAGCTGAGAATTCTTGTTGCGCGCACAGACCGAACACGCAGAAACTAATTCCCGCACATCCCTCTCCATGCCCGGCCACCAAAAGCGCCTAGATAAGAACTCTCTCATCATATGAACTCCAGGATGGGCCGCCAGCTGTGAGGAATGCCCCATTGGAGAACCTGGGACCTTACCCTAGAGGGGATGAATAGACAGTGAGGAGGACCCCCCCCCACAGGATCCGGGTCAGAGTGCAACGCCTTCTGCACCACAGCCTCGATCTCGCAATAACTGGTGCCAAAATCTGGGAATTAGGTAAAATGGGCTCCGGAGCAGGGTCCCTGTCTGACTGGTCAAAAATGCGAGATAGCACATCTGGCTTCACGTTCTTAGAGCCGGTAAGTAAGTAAGAAGTTAAAGCGAGTGAAGAACAATGCCCACCAGGCTTGCGTCGTTTGGCCTGCTGGACGTATTCTAAGTTTTTGTGATCCGTCCATACAGTAAACGGATGTTCAGCCCCCTCCAATGACGCCATTCCTCTAGCGCCAGCATCACTGCCAACAGCTCCCGGTCTACTATGTCATAATTTTTCTTGGCTGAAGTAAGAGACCAAAAGAAATAAGCACACGGCGGCGGCAACTGCACTAAAAGTACGGATAAACCATCGATAAAAGTTTGCGAACCCTAGGAATCGTTGCATCTGTTTAACAGACTGTGGAACGGGTCAGTTCCTCACCGCTGAAACCTTTTCAGGGTCCATTTGAACCTCTCCTTTTTTTATAATGAAACCCAAAAAGGAAACAGTGTCTGAATGAAAAGAACACTTTCGCTGCTTTGACAAAAAGTTGGGCTTTGAGAAGCGCCTCCAGAACCTGCCTGACGTGGCCGATGTGAGTAGCCAGATCCGTGGAAAAAATAAAAATATCATCCAGGTAGACAAAAACAAATTTCTCGAGCATTTCCCGGAGAACATCATTTACTAGCGCCTGGAAGACAGAGGGGGCGCTAGTGAGCCTGAATGGCATGACGAGATATTCGTAGGGTCCGTTGTGGGTATTAAACACAGTCTATACACGGTCTCAATCCCCCATCCTTCTTTTTAACAAAAAAGAAACCAGCCCCAGCTGGTGAGGTAGACGGTCTAATAAATCCATTGGCTAAGGATTCTTCGATGTACTCCTTCATAGCGAGACTCTCAGGAGCTGATAAGGAGTACAGAGCTCCCCTGGGGGGTACGGTGCCAGGATAGAGATTAATGACGCAGTCGTAGGTTCAATGAGGTGGCAAGGTGGTAGCGCGTTGTTTGCTAAACACCTCATCAAGGTCCAAATATTTGCACGGGACGTTGCCTAAAGGGCGGCCGTCAAGAGCCGTAACAACCCGGGGCCGAATGAGACTGTGAATGGGAATCTTGTGCTCCCTGGCCCATTTGGCATCTATAAATGACCACCGCTCCGGAATCAATAAACGCATCGACCTTAGTCGAACGCTTATTCCACAACAAATGGACTTGTAAAAGGGTTCTAGGGACTATGCTGAACTGTCTCGCTAGTGTCCCTGGTTCCACTAACGAGACCCCCGTTTCCCTCCAGCTTAGGACACCGAGCTCTTGTGTGCCCTTACACCGACAATATCGGCACCACTCCTCCCGCGGCTTGACCGACAGAGGTTCACACAGAGCGGAGCTATCCACCTGCATGGGTTCCTATCTACTAGGGAAAGAGTGGGTGGAAGCAGAGTCTGGAGGCGGTACCGGAGTGAAAGAGAGATAGCGAGATGAGCGGTCCCTCTTCGCACTTCTCTCTCTCTCTCGTTCTCTGATACGGTTGTCAATGCGGATAGCTGTGGTTACCAGGGCGTCAAACGTGGCAGGTGGTTCGAACACGGCTAGGGCGTCTTTAATAGGAACAGACAGGGCGTTAAGGAACAGAGAGCTGAGCGGAGCCTCTGACCACCCTGTCTCCCCTGCCAGTGCTCGGAACACGATGGAGAACCCTGCCACGGTATCGGTGCCCTGGCGGAGACGGGTTTGTTTCATGGCGGCTTCTTGGCACTAGGGAAATACGCAAAAAATGAGTAGAAGGGAAAAAGAGAAATGAGAACACCTCAACTCTGTACAATACAGAGTAAACAATAAAGAAGTGAACAGAGAAGAACAAAGGTACTCCTCAGAGAGGAACAAAGGCAAAGAAAAGGCGAAATAGAAAGAGCAAAGGGAAAGAGAAAAAGACCTAACTCAAACTAACGAAGTTCCTGCATTTGTTATAAAGTAAGCAATGCAGTCTTCGAGTCTATACCTGTACCGGCAGGAAACGCCGAGCTTAAGTAGGCAACCAGACACCTGACATAGGTGCAGCGGATAATAACCAGGTGAGAGGGAAAACCTGGCCAGGATGCCCTCCGGTGGCGAAAGTAAAGAACTTCCGTAGAAACGGGATGGAAACCTGAAAAACCGTGACGCAGCTATACGTTTGTAAACTTCTGCTTGAAATTTTGGGAGGTATGGGCTGCGTCCCAATATTCTTCACTCCCCACCTCCCTTCCTCCACTCCCCCACTACCACTCCTCTCCTACCCGGAAGTATGGAAAACTGTCTGAACGTTTCGAGTACAAGTATTTGCATGTACAGTATACAATGTACCTGACATTGCGGTTTGCGTCGAGACATTAATTAATATGTAACCATTAATACGTAACTAAGACGTAATCAGCGACATTAGATTAAAACTGTATAGCTTACTGTGTACTTCTCATGTTTATTACTAGGGATAGCTCCTACGCTGTGAGAAAGCTGTGCTTTGTCGGATTTGCTTTGTAGTCGCGTCAATGACCTTCAATATGCACTTATTGTACGTCGCTTTGGATAAAAGCGTCTGCCAAATGATTGTAATGTAATGTAAAACACAAAGATCCGTTTCCGGGGCACAGAGTAGAGGAGGTGATAGTGGAGGAAGGGAGGGTGCATTTTTTGACTATTGGGACGGACCCCTTGGCTGAGTTTGAAGGCTACCGTAGAAGAAGAAGAGCCGCTTCCGGTTCACCAGGTCGGGGTTTGCTTTGCAGCTAGTATGAACTCTTCAAAAGGATCCATTTTGCTAGTGTACGTTTATGCGACTGATTCCTTCACTGCGAGCGCACAAGACTGCTAGTGAGCAACAGAAAATTACAAACTTTCCAAAAACAATTCAGAAGTATTTCCGGTTTCCGGCTGCGGATGTGTCTATCTAAACCTCCTTTGGCATCTATACAAGTCAATGGATTTAATAAAATGATAAATAAAAGCCGATACGAAGCATACTTTGGGACGATTTTTGTGTCAGAACATCAACGGACACCAGTGACCACTCTGTGAGTTTACTGTCTTTGAAAACGAGAGTTTATGTTGTTTTTTGAAGGATTTTCTATATGCCCATGACGTGAGCAAAAAGCAATATATCTCAAGACTGCACAGTTTGTCAAAATGTTGATATGGACCATTGTATATGATCGGAAATAACCTTATAACAGGGCTTAACATGGTAAATACCGAACTTCCCCTTTAATTGCTACCTGGCCCTAAAACGAGAATACAAATTAGCTGAATATCTTGTTAGTGTCCAAGATATGAAGCAGAGACGAGTCCTTATCAAGTACAGGCTCAGTGACCACACCTAGCAATTTAAAAAGGCAGGCATAAAAAATCCTGACTACATGCATACACACATACACAAACAACCACACACGTACAAATTGTTATTTTGGATGTTATTATTGAGTTACTAGTTTGTTATTAGAGTACAAATCCAAATTTTGTCATGCCAATAAAGCACTTTGAATTTAAATTTGACTCGAGTCCCAATCTTGACTGTTAGATACAAAGGCACTCTCAGTTCTCAGTGCAAATCACATTAGTCCTTCCCTCTATAGGTTGAACAATTTTAGAAAAATATGTGACGGTGTCTGCGCCTCTGGGATTGATTTTTTCTCATCATTTGGTAATGCCTTTATTTCAGGACATATTAAAAGAGAGATCAAGTTCAAAACGTTTTGGAGAGGAGTGTAGGGCAAATTAGATCGAGTAAGAGTTAAAAAATTTTCATTGCACTTTTTTGCATTATTTAGCTAGATAAATTTGTATACTATAAGTATTTTTTGTAGTTAGTGTGTTAGTGTAGTGTGAGTTTGCCTTTAGCTTAGCTGTTTTTTTCAAATTTGGCTGGTTTTTCAATTTTTATTTTCAATGGCTATTTTTCAATTTATCAATTTTTATAGTTTTTTTTTTAGCTATTTTTAGCGACTGAGCTTGTAGGTTTGTATAGTTTGGATGTCAGGTTGCAGTTTCCTCCATGTGACAGAACTGTAAATACTGTACCTCCTGACCTTCTCAGATTCACTTTGATGGCTGGAGCCATGTGTATGATGAATGGGTGGACTCAGACCATCCGGACATCCACCCCGCCGGTTGGTGCGAGCAGACAGGCCATCCCCTGAAATCGCCTCAATATGACTCCAATACCCAACAACTCGGTAACTGCTAGTTTAGATTAATACACTCTCCTACAGGTAACCCACACCCCTCCTGTTCTACCACTAACAGGCAAATACACTCCCCTACCGCTAACACACATGGCCACACCCCTCCTGTCCTACCACAAACACACCAACACACTCCCCTACCGCTAATTCACACCCCTCCTGTCTGACCACCAACACAAAAACACACTCCCCTACCACTAACTCACACCCCTCCTGTTCTACCACTAACACACCAACACACTCCTGTCCTACCACTGTCCTACTCCTCTTCCGCATACACACTCCCCTACCATTAACATGCTCTGCTAACGCTATTATTCTCCCGTCCCCTCCTACTGCTAATACACTGTCCTACTGGTAACACACACCCCTCCTCTCCTACCGCTAACACATACCCATCCTGTCCTACTGCTTACACAGTCCCCTTCTGCTAATATACTCCCCTATCGGTAACACACTTCCCTCCTGTCCTACCTCTTACCCCTCCCCCTCCACTGCTAATACATTTCCGCTAACACACACACTGCAGAAATGTGTTGCAGAAATACTGTAACAGCACCATCCACACTGCAGACTCTAGCAGTGTTCATAAGATGATTGGAATGTAACAAGACTTCTCGCTGTAAATGAGATGGCTTGAGCATTAGCAGGATGATTTGAGGGTTTACGAGATTATTTTGGCATTAATGAGATAGTTGTGCGTTAATGCGGTGGTGTGTATATTGTGGTTCTTATGTGGTTGTGTTTTGGTTGTGTATGTGGTTGTGTTGGGGTTGTGAATGTGGTTGTGTATGTGGTTGTGTTAAGGTTGTGTATGTGGTTGTTTGGTGGTTGTGTTGCGGTTGTGTATGTGGTTGTGTTGTCCTTATGTGTATATGGTTGTGTTGCAGTTGTGTATGTGGTTGTGTTCCGGTTGTGAATGTGGTTGTGTTGCGGTTGTGTACTTAGTTGTGTATGTGGTTGTGTTGCAGTCGTGTACATGGTTGTGTTGTGGTTGTGTATATGATTGTGTTTCGGTTGTGTGTGCGGTTGTGTTGTGCTTTTGTATGTGGTTGTGTTGCACTTGTGTTTGTGGTTGTTTTGCACTTGTGTTACGGATTGTGTTGTGATTGAGTTACGGTTATGTTGTGGTTGTATATGTGATTGTGTTACGGTTGTGTTGTGATTGTGTTATGGTTCTTTTGCATTTGTGTTGTGGTTGTGTTGTGATTGTGTTGCGGTTGTGGATGTGGTTGTGTTGTAATTGTGTTACGGTTGTATATGTGTTTGTGTTACAGATCTGTTGCAGTTGTGTTTGTGTTCTGATTGTGTTAAGGATGTGTTATGGTTGTGTACATGGTTGTGTTAAAGCTGTATTGCGGTTGCATTTGTGGTTGTGTTGTGGTGTTGCGGTTGTGTATGTAGTTGTGTTATGGTTGTGCTGTGTCGGTATCTGGGGCAGGTCCCAGGGAGCCACCGGCTTCAGGACAGACCAGTTTCTCCTCCCTCACATGTAAGGGAATAAATCAGCCCAGAAGCACCAAGTACAGCTTCCACCAAAGGTCAGTGTAGCGCCCCCTGCTGGCTGCTCAATTGTGTTTCAGCTATTTTGTCATTTTTTTTAACTTTCTTATTATATTAGTGTCTATGACATAGGCCGTAAAAAAATATGGACAAAGTCACTGTTACGTCACCCATTGCCTTCCAACGGGCTCATAAAAAAACGTTTTGAGTCTCCGGAAGTCTTTTTTGCTGCCATGTTTGTACAAACTGAGTCCGCTCCACAGAACTATATAAGAACTAGAAAGGAAACATGGTCACGTGGTTCCATTCAACCCTATTCAATTTGGTTCTTCCGCAAGTGGCACCACCGCAAGACGGCTGCCACTGTCCGGAAATAGTATTACCGATGAGCTCTGCCATGTATTTCCAATAGAGCGGTGTGAAAGTCAACGGAGTCGCCCCAGCAAAATCTAGGTGCTAAAAGCTCAAAATATGGTAATCAATAGAAACAGGCAATCACATTTTACATTTTTCCTGGGGCAAAAAAATTTTCTACGCTGCACAGAAAAGAGAAAGGCATGATTTAAAAAAGTTCATCGTTGAGTGTTGAGTAAGCGCACTGAACTCTGATTGGTTAAGAACAAACCAATGAGATTTGGAACATGGTCACGTGATGATCCTTGTTATATCACAGTAGCATCACATGAGGAGGCCTATTCCCATTTCCCTCAAATCCAAATCCCATCTCCATTGAACTATGGTTATGGCTGTAGCTATTGTAGCTATGGCTGTAGCTATTGGTTAGCTAACAGTTATAAAGTTCACATGCCAGTTATCTTGTACATAGTAATGAAATGGTTTTCAAATGTGTTCACGTGTGTAATATTTCTAAGGACAGACTTCACATCTCAAGATAATAATAATAATAATAATACATTTTATTTATATAGCGCCTTTCAGAACCCAAGGTCGCTTACAGAATTTGAGAGGGGGGGAACAGAAACACAAAAGACAACAAGACAAAAGGAGAGATGGTAACAAATGAGATGAAGGTGAAGTAACTGGCTGGTGGAACACACAAAATAAACAAAAAACAACTGGGACAGTAAATAAACATGTACAAAAATCACAGAAAATAACATGGTGGACGGGGTGAGAGGAGAAGAGAGAGAAGAAGAGGGGAGGCTGAGCAGATGGTTAGGGTGGGAGGAGAAACGGAGGAGGGTCATTTAGGGGTAGGGGAGGTTGTAGGCTTGGGAAAAAAGAAATGTTTTTAGCCGGGATTTGAAAATGGGGAGTGTGGGTGAGTCTCTGACGGTTTGTGGGAGTGAGTTCCAGAGTCGGGGTGCAGTCCTGGAAAAGGCTCGATCGCCAAAGGTTTTGAGTTTGGAAAATGGTATGAAGAGGGTGGTGGTGGCGGAAGAGCGGAGGGTTCGGGTGGGGCGGAGGGGCAGGAGGAGGTCAGTCAGGTAGGGGGGGGCCAGGCTGTGGAGGGCTTTGAAGGTGAGGAGGAGAACTTTAAAGTTAATGCGCTCTTTGATGGGGAGCCAGTGAAGAGATTGGAGTACAGGGGTGATGTGTTCACGGGACCGGGTGTGAGTGAGTAGACGGGCAGCGGAGTTCTGGACCATTTGGAGTCTATGGAGGGAGTGGGAGGTGATGCCAGTAAGAAGGGAGTTGCAATAATCAAGGCGGGAGGAGATAAAGGCGTGAATGAGGTTTTCAGCAGCAGAGGGGGAGAGGCAGTGTCTGATTTTGGCAATATTGCGGAGGTGGAAGTATGAGGTCTTGATGACAGAGCTGACATGGGGGACAAAGGAGAGGGTGGGGTCAAGGATGAAACCAAGGTTGCGTGCCAGGGGGGAGGGAGTGATGGTTGAGTCATCGATGATGAGTGAGATGGGGCCGGTCTTTGAAAGTGTGGATTTGGTGCCAATGAGTAGGAGTTCAGTTTTGTCACTGTTGAGTTTGAGGAAATTATGGGTCAGCCAGGTTTTAATTGTGGAGATGCAGGTATTAATGTGGGTGAGGGGTGGGTTCTGAGTGGATTTTGTGCTAATGTAAATCTGAGTGTCGTCGGCGTAGCAGTGGAAGTCCATGTTAAATTTGCGGATGATGTGACCAAGGGGAAATATGTAACAGATGAAGAGCAGGGGCCCGAGGACCGAGCCCTGGGGGACCCCCTGCGTGACAGGGGAAAGGGAGGAGGTGTGACCGGAGAGAGAGATGAATTGTTGTCTGCCAGAGAGGTATGAGGTGAACCAGTCAAGTGCGGTGCCCTCAACACCCAGCTGCCCCAGCCTTTGAAGGAGGATGGAGTGGTCCACAGTGTCAAAAGCGGCACTAAGGTCCAGCAGCAGCAGGATGTTGAGGGCACCTGAATCAGCAGAGGTGAGGAGATCATTGGTGACTTTGACAAGAGCAGTTTCAGTGCTATGGAGGGGGCGGAAACCAGACTGAAGGGGTTCATAGAGATTGTAGGACTGAAGATGGGAGTGAAGTTGGGCGGCGACAATACGTTCTAGGGTTTTGGACAGGAATGGTAGGTTGGAGATGGGGCGGTAGTTGGTGAGGATGGTTGGGTCGAGGGAGGGCTTTTTAAGGATGGGAGTGACAGCGGCCAGTTTATAGGCCGAGGGAACATGACCGAGTGCTAGGGACTGATTGAAAAGGGTGGTGAGGTGGGGGATGAGGACGGGGAGGCAGGTCTTAGTTAGGGTAGTGGGGAGAGGGTCGAGGGAGCAGGTGGTGGTCTTGGAGACGGTGATGATGTCAGAGATGAGGGAGGAATCAACAGGGGAAAAGGCAGTGAGGGGGGGGGGTAGGTGGGCGATCAGGGAGGGGGAGGGTGAAAGTCGGGGGAGGGGGGGGTGAAGGAGTTAGTGATGGAGGCAGTCAGGGAGGTGTTTATTTGGGAGATTTTATTATTGAAGGAGTGGAGAAAGGAGTTGCAGAGGTCAGTGGAGGAGGGTGGGTTATTGTCGGGGGGCTGGAGTAGTGTCTTAACAGTAGAAAAGAGGATCCGGGGGTTGCGATTTGTGCTGTTGATGAGAGTGGAGTAGTGAGCAGATTTGGCAGCAAGGAGAGCATCGCGGTAAGAGGAGATGTGCTGTTTGTAAGCTTCAGCGTGGACGGTAAGGTGGGTTTTTTTATAGAGTCGCTCCAGCTGCCGACCGGTTTGCTTCATAGTACGAAGTTCGGAAGTGTACCAGGGGGAGGAGGTGGTGAAAGAAACAGTGATGGTTTTCCAGGGGGCCATGGAGTTGAGGGAGTCAGAGAGGATGGTGTCAAGTAAGATGGCATAGTCGTCAGGTGAAGAGGGGGGGGGCCGAGTCAGGGGGGAGGGCAGAGGAAATGAGCTGGGAAAGAGTTAGTGGGTTGACAAACTTAATATTACGGAAGGAGATTGAACGTTTTGTGGAGTGATGGGGTGAGGGGAGAGGGGCAGAGAAAAGGATACAATGGTGGTCAGAGAGTGGGAAGGGGAGAGGGCGGAGGTTGGATAGGGGAAGGGAGGAGGAGCAAACAAGGTCAAGGGTATGGCCTTTGGCATGGGTGGGGAAGTTGATGTGCTGGGTGAGGTGAAAACAGTCAAGGAGGGAGAGAAAGTCAGGAGTGAGGGGAGAGTTTGGAAGGTCAACGTGGATGTTGAAGTCGCCAGTGAGCAGGAGGCGGTTGGAGAGAGAAGAGGCGATGGTGAGGAGTTCAGAGAGTTCAGAGAGAAAAGAGGGGTGTGTCTTCGGGGGGCGGTAGAGTAGTATTGCAGTGATGGAGTTGGGGAGGGAGAGAGCAAGATATTCAAAGGTTGACATGGGTGGAAGGTTGAGGTCCAGTTCAGTAACAGATAGGGATTGTTTATGGAGAACAGCAATGCCCCCCCCCTCGGCCAGAGGAGCGGGGCTTGGCGATGTAGCAGTAGTTGGTGGGGGTGGCCTGGTTGAGTGCGTAGTAGTCGGAGGGTTGTTGCCAGGTTTCGGTGAGAAGGAGGAAGTCAATGTTATTGTCCAGTATTAGTTCAGAAATTACAGGTGATTTGTTGGTGAGAGAACGAGTGTTCAGCAGTGCGAAGGTGATGGATAGAGGGGCTGGGGGGGGAGAACGAAGGTTGCTGAGGTTAGAGGTGCGATGCGTGGTGTTGACGTGGGGGCGGGAATTAGTCCAGAGTGAGGGGATGTTTGTGCCTTTAGGATAGTGTAAAGTCCGGTGTCGGTTGTGGCCAGAGCCTCGGTGGATGTAGCGGCGGCGGCTGAGGATGCCAGCATTACTGGCAGCGGTAGCAGCAGCGGTAGTGAGGCGGTGGTTGTTGTTCAGTGCATGAAGGTCTGAAGGGGCATAGGTGTGTCTAGGGGCAAAAATAGGACTTGGGGGGGTAGGTGAAAAAAGTGGTAGTCCAGAGGAAAAAAAAAAGTGTTACATTACACTAGTAACCTACCCCAGTGAACATGTTGAAGTCGGTGTAATGCCATATTGTGTAATTAGTGAAAAACCGCCCAGATAGCAAGAGGTTAGCGGGTCAGTGGACGACTTGGCCGGCTCCCGGTGTATTATGTGGTCAGGTTGCTAGCTAGCAATGGCAATCTATCGGACTCGGAGGGCTTGAGCCCCATATGACCCCCAATTTCCCACATAGGGCTAAATGTGTTTGAAAAGTGAGTATTTTTAACCGGCTAGGATGTAACCAGGCTATATCCAGGTAAAACCTTATCTAAATTAGGGATAAATTGAATTAAATTGACATGGCTGTCAAACTAGATTTACACCCCTCTTGAAGATGTATATATGATGGCATAGCATATAGCTTGTTGGCTAATAAGCCTGCTTACATAGTTGTAACTTTACCTAAATTAAAATGTAATTCTTCAGTTAGCTATGAGAATTGCATATACCGTTACGTTATGCTCAACAGGCCATGTGATTTAGAAAGCGGATCTGCTCCACTTTCTAGTTAACGTTAGCGACTATGCTAAAGTTGTAACGATAGCTGTGCCTAGAGCTGAAACATTTAGTTCACTAGCTAACATTAGCTATCCATGAACCTGTTGCCTACCTAGCTTTCCTACATATTATAGCTGGGTCTACAACTAACGGTAGCTAACGTTGTTGTAACAATTGTTTATCGTTTATAGCGTTTCACATATGGCAGCTATAACTGCCATGGTTGTCTTACACAAATGATTTGATTGTTGGATAGGTAACAAGCCGGCTATATCAATGGCACTAGCTAGCTGCAGAGCTACGTGAATGTTAGCTAGGTAATTACACTTAAATGTAGCTGTTAGCTGCTCACCTAACATTAATCGTATATTCCTGTTATGGATCGAATAGACTTTACAAGCTTCACTGTCGTGGTGTAGGCAGTTGCTATATGCTATTACATTGTAATGACGTTGTGTTGCTAGATAACTAACATTAGATAGCAAATCTGTGTGTGCTCAGCTTAGCACTACAGTTGCTGTGGTCTGTTGGAAACAATCATAGACCATGCAATAGGAATCGGGGGAGTAGAGATTGCTTTCTGGGGGGCTAATATGTTGGCCAATAAGCCTGCTTTGTTCACACAGCTTCGAACAACATAACGATGAGTAGCTACTCATCGTTATGTTGTTCGAAGCTGTGTGAACAAAGCAGGCTTAGTTAACACTAACCAAACAGCTTGTTAATAACTTAGTTAGCTAACGAAATAGATATTAAACATTTTTAGTAACTTTGCTGCTCATTTATCTGAATTTGTTGTGGTAACATTAGGCTGTGCGGTGATTTCAACAAAATAGCCGCTACGTAGCCTTCGACATGAATCTGTTACATTACAAAATCACCATAGTGCATTCTGTCAGTCCAAAAAACTAAATAAATGGAAGCCTGGGGGGAATTTCACAAAGCAGAGGGGTGTACGAACCGAGATTAAGGGGTTAGCCTATAGCAAGCTAATTTAAAATTTAACCCTGGATTTTTTGTATGACGAAGCCGACTCACTTTCAAATAGCCTACATTAACATTTCTCATTTTGTATAACATATAGAATGGAATCTGGCTGTCGATAGACTTTTTAAAGCAATGCCTTAATGTTTGCTTAAAGTACCGGAGTCAGGTTAAAAGTTTAAACGATCCAGTGACTCATTTGCGGTCTTTTCATTTATTTTACGAGAGGATTTAATTTATTTCCAGCAGTCCAACAACTGATCCAATCCAACGTTTAACCTGGCACAATGTAGCCTATTGTAGGCTACTACCAGGTTTGCAGAGGTGGAAAGTCCAGGGGTCAGAAAGTAAAAGTCCTGCCGTGTTTCTTCCACCCATGAACTCACAATTTCACTAATTAGCCTAGTTAGCTCCTACCTCTTAGCTGAAGAATTGTGATAATTAGCAAATCCAGGTGACTGGAACAAATGATTCGGGAGCACTTTTACTTTCTGAACCTGGATTTTCCACCTCGCAGGTTTGACCTATAGCCTACACAGCGTAACGCTGGCTAGCTAGCTCCTGACTGTGTGTTAGTTAGAATAGCGTAGTGGTATCTGAATCAGTGGTAGCCCACTTGTGAGTACAAAACAAAAATACTACGTCATATCACACTGAACAATGAACAAAGGCGACCATGTCAGAAGAAAACAAGAAGCATTTTGGACAATGAATATAAATGAATACCGTTTCTTTCATAAAACAAGAATACTTTATAACACTGCTCAGATTCTTCATCATTTCATCCATTAAAACTTACGAGTGCCCTGAGAGCATTTTGAGTCTTGTGTCACGTTAGTGTCAAGCATAGACTGTTACCCATCCCTATGCTATGCTCCCCCTAGTGTTCATTATGTGCTACTGCGCTAAACCTGTATGAGGCCCACCCTGCTTGCTTTGATTGATAGGAGGACCATACCCCCCTCATTTACATAGTTTGAAAATGGAAATGGAAATGTAAAGTTTTTAATTTTCATTTAAATTTTGGGCTGAATAATCGTACATACATACGTACGCAAGTGATACCGTTGTATCCTCGAAGGTTGTAGCCACAGAACTATATAAGAACTGTGGTATCCTATAAGCAGAGCCATAGAGAGAATGCCTCTGGAACCGGAAATAAGGAGGAACCAACCGTGCAGAGGGAGCAGGCTGTGCAGGCCAGTCTGAGAGGCTCAGATAAGCCAGAGGGATCAAGCCTTCGCTGATCAATGATAGCTAGCGAGTAATTAGCCACAGTTATTAGCCTAATTGTAAAATTCAATGGATTTTTGGCGTTAATAATAGGTTATTAATTTTTAGTAGTAATAGTAGCTAGCTAATGTTAGAAAAACATTTTTTGTCATGCAGCATGCTAATTTTTGTGTCCGCCAGGCTGGGCTGAGAGCTGGTCAAGCTGAGGGATCAAGGTAAGGAATTCGCTTTTGTTAGGCTATTAGCCACAGTTGCTTAATTGTCAAATTCACTGGATTATACCTCCAACTGGTTTTGGTTTAATAATAGCTAGCGTTAACTTTATAGAAAAACATTTTGTGTGATTCAGCACGCTAATTTTTGTATAAGCCAGGTAGCCACATTGACTATTTTACCTGGCAAACAATAGATCAGCTAAGTAACTTTAACGTTATTATGGGAGAAAAAGTGGTGCGTGAGATTTCACCCTGAGAATTTTACACGTTCTGAATAGACTACATTCAACCGCTGCGGCACCGAAAAACAGCGTAGTCTACAACATATGTTTAACCTAATTTACTGCAGTGGATTTAGAATTTTACTGTATGAATTTACTTTTATTAGGTTGGCAGGCATGCCATCCGCCAAGTTACGACTTGCAGGACGCCAACTGTGTAGGCCTATATCCAAGCTAAGTCTCAACCAAAACTTGCAAGTATTCTGGGGCTTATGTCAACACTGCGCCCTAGAATACTGGTGTGCTTTGGTTGAGACTGCACAGATATACACAGTTGGCGTACTTTGGTAAAAAGTAGTTTTCAAAAAAACGTGCACAACGTCTGTAGGCTGTGCGTGAGTAACTTGGCTGTGCGTGAGTAAAAGCCAACTAACTTTGGACCCGTTGAGGTCCGTTCTATCAGGGTGATATCACGGTGAGCTGCAGCGGATATCACTAAAACCAGTGAAATCTTAGCAAAACTATCCGGAGGGATAGCTGGCACTCCGGGCACATAGAAACATATCTTACTTTCATTTTTGGGTTAACTGCCCCTTTAAATAGAGAGGACGTTTTGCAAGTAAAGCTTTAGGTTCAGACTGGCCAGTGCTTGTTTGTATACTGGTAAAGCCAGCTTGTTAATAGGAGAGTGCTTGCCTGTTTGTGGGCGCTGAAGAGTGTTACTGCAAAGTGTTAATTGCCCCCCTAGTGACGCCTGATCGCCCTCTGGTGGCAGCTTTAGAAGCTTTAAGGAGTAAGTACACCCACTGTCTCAGCCTGTCTCCGCCTACTACACAATTTTGAAAAATACTTTGTGGGGTGAGCGAGGGAGAGGGGTGGGGCGGAGGAGCTGTGTCCATCGTCATTTGCATAAATTAACGTACAATGTAGCTACAAATGATTTCGTATAACTCGGATCAAACTAGACATTGCACATCAAATATGAATCAAGATTCAGTAACTGCATGGCCTATTTCTCACCTCAAATATTTTCAGAAACATATTTTAGTGGACTATTTAGGTGGAATAAGAGAGTTGAACAGGACGCCACGTTGTTCCGGTTTAAAAACGTGGAGCCGAAACTAAAGTAACGTAGTGGGTCTAACCAATCAGGTGCCGGCTGTTTCCATTGTGGGTAACAACAATTATCCATATGATGTAGAGGTACCTCCAAAGAGGTACTCTGACATCACGATTGGGGCGGGGGCAGTGTGGGGATCAGAAAGGAAATTTCAACTGTTAGGGGCAGCACAAAGACGCTTTTCTACCAGTTTCTTATGATGTACAATTATAAGGTTCTTATAAGGTACAATTATGTTCCATTATAAGGTAGGCATACAAACCCGTTTACAGCGGAAAAAAAGTGATCTAGGGTGTACTTACCCTTTAAAAGTAATTTTCCACATGAACGTGATTACGCAAAGTAAAAAAAAGCACTGAATGAAATATGTGTAAAGTCATTATTGCTATTTGTTAACTGCAATAAATAGGCCTATTCTGAAATTGAGGAAACAGTGTGGTGGTGGGCGTGGGCACAATGGCACGAGCACGGGGGCATGGGTATGGGTCATTGAAAATCTGATTTCTCACTCTTCCTCAAATCTGAAATTTGGCAGCCGTTTTCACATAACATCGATTGTTCTCACGACACCCACTCCGTGGTGGTTCTGGTCGTGGTTCTAGATTTACAGCGGCAGCCATTACTCTCTGCAAAAGGGACAAAATGACCACCTTCACGTGACATGTCACGTTGGCCAATCAGAGAAAAAACTTTGGGTTGTGGAAAAAGGCAGTTTCCTTTCTAGTTCTTATATAGTTCTGTCGTCTGCTCACAGTCTATGGGTCTGCTCAGTGGAGCCGAAGTTAAGTAGTAGGGAGCAGGGTCATCTGGATATGGTCATCGTGGTCTGGGCACAGTATGATTGACAGTTTGGGATGGATGACCATGACCTCGACCCAAACCATAGACCGTTAATATGTATGGTTATGACCCAAACCCATCATTTTCTGTTGCGAAACAAACTCACGGTAAAATTCCTTAAGTAGCAAAAAAATTTTCATTTTCATCCACGATTTTACTGTGTTATTTATTCACATTGAACGTGTGAAATTCGTCACAACTGCCGTTCCGGTTCAAATTGGTTAAGTTTTTCAACTATTAAAGAGATACTGCAGAGCCTTTTCCAAGGCCTTTTTTACCGCTTCAATTTGAACTGGAACTTGTGAGTAGGTGTGGTCATATGACGATGGTGCCACGTAGTCATATTATGAATATTCATACGGTCAAGGAGTGAAAGGGTGTGTCTTGGTGAACTGACTCAGGCCCACTGAACTCAGCCCCCTTCCTGCTCTCTCCTCACAACTAAACAAACAACAAAATGGCGAGCGACAAGAGTGACAGCAGTACTGCAGGGAGTTTTGAGGTGGAGGAGTTTGAAAGGAGTCCTTTGTGGTGGAAGATGTTGCTCGGGCAATACAGCCGTATTCATTCGAGTCACTGGCAGCAGCAGCCACCGCCCCGGCTGTATTGGTTGAGCGACGTCTTCGCGATTGAGGAGAGGGCTGGGGATGTAACCAAATGGTACAGCTAACGTTACCTAGCTAAGTTAGCTTGTTTGTCTGCCTAAAGTAACGTTACTATTGAATACATTCAGATACACAGCAAATCCCAGTCACACAGTAATGTTAGTATATTGTAGTGCCCAGCTCCACTTGGTCCGGAGAGAATTGTTATAATTTATTAGCTAACATTATTCATAAATGATAGCGATAACTAGCTAGCTAGCTAAGTTACCAGTTCTCTGGACCAAACGGGGCTAAACTCACACACAATAGACTGCTTTGCATTACCTAATTTATCGATACATTCCGTCTCTCGGCAGATTATGAAAGCTAACAGAGCTGGTGGCGTTACACCGAGGAACGATACATCTCTGACTCCTTGGCATAATGCAGGCAAGTTAGCTAAAGATACCAAAGTAAGACGTTGTAGATGAATAACTCTATTTGGCTACGTTCACACTGCAGGTTAAAAGTGGCCCAGGTCAGATTTTTTCCTCAAATGTGACACAGATCTGATTTTTTTTATGGAAGTGTGAACAGCGAAAATCACATTGAATCTGACATTTCCAATTCTCATTTGGGCCACTTTTGAATGTGGTATTAGATGCCGATACATAACCGATTGTGTCAAAGCGACCGCAGTCTGTCAGATCGGAATTAATGGGACTTTTTACGTAATTTTTGATGTAGCTAGCAGGGCATTAGGACGTTAGCGCACGGGCTAGTTAACTCACTATTGTACAGGGTAGGTTATCAACAGATTCACATTATATTATCATGTGTTGTCATTTTAGATAAGTGGTAAATGTGCAAAGCAGTGTTTTTTTTGTGGCACAAACAATACAACATAATAAGTCGGAAGTAGGCAACGTTTTTATATCATTCGCGGACAGCTGCGTTAACCGTTTTGTGATTTAAAATAATGTTAGAACTGTCCATATTGTTGTCTTGGTTTGTTGCACGGTATTCATTATTCACGGTTTTCTTATGTAGCTGCTTACCGAACGTTATGGTTGTCGGTCCAATAATGTGTCAATAGTTTAATCTAAAGGTGCGCAGTGATGTTAGGCTATACGTTACACATGAAGTTGAACAGATGTGTCGTGTGATAGCTTTTTTATATTGTGTATTTTAACACGGCTGGAACGCTGTATTGACCAATCTGCATCACGGAACTATCCGTTTTATAAATGTTATATCGACTGGTCTCACTAGCCAAAGGCCGAGTGCTCCATTTTCTTAACTTGCCCATCCTCATAATCACTCGCCCAGGCGAGTGGGCGAGGTTAATTTCATGCCTCGTTTGAGTTTCACTGAAACCGCCCATGTCACGGTCCCCCGATTCCTGGCTCTGATCTCGCATTTATGAGTCCCTCTGCACAGAAGTAACAGCCATGGCAGCACAAAAAGCTAGTAAAAACCTTGGCTTTTTTCCCGTCTCCTCACCCTTATCATTAGCTCCACTGCATATCAACTTTAAAATTAACGCAGAAGCTGTGACTTTGATGACTTCCTTTTTGTTGTTGTTTATTTCTGCAGGCTGTGTAACAGGCGCTATGTCTTTTGTTTTTGTTAATTTGGGTCATTTGAGGAGAGCAATCGGTTCACACTGAAATCAGATATGGGCAATGCCGGTGGGCCGCTGGTTTTTGGGCTGGTGGCGAGGATCGGTAAACACAATAATTGTAGATCATATACTTGCTGCAGTGTGGGCCGTGTGAGCTCTCACTCGGCCTCCTCTCTCTCCTCACACACGCACGAAAAGCAACCATGGCCCACACCAGAAACTTTGATGCTGATGGGGGGGATGAGAGTGGACCCTCCCAAATTCCATAATTGGTTGAACCCAAGTTTGTTTTAGATTATGATTGATCACCTGATGTAATTAGCTTAGTTTACGAGTTTGTACCAGACGAAGATGCTAAAATGGAGAATAAAATAAAAGGAGGAGCAGAAAAGGCTAGGGTAAAACAAAAAAGGCAATGGAAGAAGAAGCGGCCAAATGTGCCAAATTACCCGACATATTTCGAACAAAAACGCAAACGCAGCTGATGATGAGAAAGGTAGCGTATAGTGTTGAGATGTCATAGGCGTCTAAAGCACAATATCATTGCATGCCAACCACAATTAAAGTTTATTGTCAAGGAATTTTAAAGCATGACTGGCGTATTTACGAATAACTGCACTGTAAAAAAGCCAACTTAATAAGAGCTCCCCGAGCTTATAAAAAGCAATTGATCCAACATAACTTATGTAAAAAGTTGACACTACATATTTTATCTTGTTGTCTGAAGCCCCAATGTGCCGTCTGGGTGTCCAATTTATATTATTTAGTTGAACTGGGTTAAACTTGAAAATGGACGTTCAGCGAATACGATTCTTTGTTTTGTCCGGACGTAACATCAATGCGCATGCGCTATTGAGAAAGTTTTTTGTGTAGCTCACGTCATCAACCTCTCTACATTACCCGAACTTCAAAGATTTTTCAAAGCACGCCTCGTGGCCGGATAAGAAGAACCGAAACCGTGATCCAGCGGCCAAATAGGTAAGTTGAATAAGTAAGCAATAATGACCGAGGAGCCGGGCATTACACAGTTTAAATGCCCGACGCGGAGGTCGTACGCCTCGGGCAATTTCCCTCTGCGAAGGGCATTTAAACTGTGTAATGCCCGGCTCCGAGGTCATTATTGCGCTTATACCATGGTTACCAACAATTATTATATATAGTCACATTTATATTTATTGATTTTTATCGACTTTATCAGCTGAAATTTAAATATCCTTCCGAGGCCATTTTGGCATGTAAACTCCTCAAAAAAAGTTTGGAAACGTTATTTCGGTCGATTATTCCTCCCCTTTAATAATACCAATTGGTATTGTATTTTATATCGTTGGAAAGCCTGATTAGTCACCTTTACAACGAGGTACAACTTGTAAGGATCATGCATTCGTGGAATGAGCAACACAGCTAACCGTGTGGGTAGCGGCCCAAAAAAATGTGCCAAAATCCCCTGCAATATTCTTCTGTTGGTATTCACTCTCGTTTTGAGTTGCTTGGTGGATTGGATGATTGCACTCTCCCACAGTCACAACAGCTTGGCACCTCCTCCTCATGCTGGTCACCAGCCTGGTCACACACTGCTGTGGGATGGCATCCCATTCCTCAACCAGGATTTGCCGCAAGTCAGCCAACATGGTTGTGTTGGTCACTCTGGCACGTACAGCACGCCCAAGCTGATCCCACAGGTGTTCAATTGGGTTGAGGTCTGGATTCACGGCAGGCCATTCCATCCTCTCCACTCCCAAATTCTGGAGGTACTCTGTGATGATCCTGGCTCTGTGGGGGCGAGCGTTGTCATCCTGGAGGATGGAGTTAGGTCCCAGATTCTGGAGATATGGGATCGCCACTGGCTCCAGAATCTCATTCCGATATCTCACTGCATTGAGATTGCCTTCAATGATGACAAGTTCTGTTTTGCCTGTGAGAGAGATACCGCCCCACACCATGACACTGCCCCCATTGAAAGGTGTCACGCGATCTGTGCAGCAATCTGCATAGCGTTCTCCACGCCGTCTCCATACTTTGATCCTGCCATCCAGCTTCCGCAGACAGAACCTTGATTCATCACTGAACATGACGTTGCCCCACATTCTTAGGTTCCACTGTCGGTGCTGTCGACACCAGCGCAAACGGGCCTGACGGTGAAGGGCAGTCATTGCAGGCTTCCTGGCAGCCTTATAAGCAGGAAGACCGGCCATGTGCAGTCTGTTCCTCACCGTCTGATCAGAGATCTGTCTGTGGTACCGTTGTGCAAATCTTGCCTGTAAATCTCTGAAAGAAAGCCTACGGTTCCTCAGTGAAGCAAGGGTGAGGAACCGGTCTTCTTGGGGTGTTGTCTTCCTGGGACGGCCACTTCGTGGTCTGTCTTTGACTTCACCAGTCTCACGGAACTTGGTCCTAAGTTTGGAAATGGTACCAGGGCTGACACCAAATAATGCTGCCACTCTGCGTACCGGAACACCAGCTTCCACTTGCCCTATTGCACGGGCCTTATCCTGAAGGGACAAACGTGGCATGTTTATGCTTGGAGCACACACAAACTCAACAAAGTTGCAGGACCCATGCACACAAGTGCTGTCAATTAGGTGCCAATCAGGTGCCAGTCAGACACCTGTGACTGGCATACACCTGCCAGCACTTGAAGCTCAAAACGAGAGTGAATACCAACAGAAGAATATTGCAGGGGATTTTGGCACATTTTTTTGGGCCGCTACCCACACGGTTAGCTGTGTTGCTTATTCCACGAATGCATGATCCTTACAAGTTGTACCTCGTTGTAAAGGTGACTAATCAGGCTTTCCAACGATATAAAATACAATACCAATTGGTATTATTAAAGGGGAGGAATAATCGACCGAAATAACGTTTCCGAACTTTTTTTGAGGAGTTTAGTTTGCCGTTGTCATGCAAAACTGCTCGTTGGTAGTTCTATTTGAACTGAAAACATCTCGTTGCTAATTCTATTTCTCGTTACTAGTTCTATTTTGTCCGTAGTTATGCAAAAACCTCTCGTTGGTAGTTCTGAAAACAATTGATTCTAAAAGGAAGCAAATAGTTCCTTCTCAACTTTATACCATAAAATTAGCACCAATTTTGATTATTTTTGTCATTAGTTACATTATTTAAGAAAATTGCATGAAACCGCAACTCAATTTACCTCCCTCTCTCCGTCTTGCTTTTTAAAAATGCTTTGGTCACACAGCCTATTTTAAACAGCCCAGGCTAAGGAAATTGCATTTCACGATCTGCATCATGAGATGGGAACATCTGAAAAAAATAGCCTACTGTAGATACAGAGTTTGTTACTGTTAGATGTAACGTGTCATATCTAAGACATTTCGCTGGATAAAATGTTTTTTTTTAATATA
The DNA here is from genome assembly GCA_029718625.1 of Synaphobranchus kaupii. Classification (NCBI taxonomy): domain Eukaryota; kingdom Metazoa; phylum Chordata; class Actinopteri; order Anguilliformes; family Synaphobranchidae; genus Synaphobranchus; species Synaphobranchus kaupii. Next base: position 66,135,383 of record CM056378.1, read on the forward strand.
CAGATTAACGTGCTTTGTGAAGTAACTTGTTCGCATTCGCAACCAGCGTTGCTCACGTCAGCGTTACATGACATTAGGTAAAGCCCTACTATGTTACGCTCATATTTCCAAACTGAATAAATACTGCACCTCTAACCACAAAACTTATTTGCTAGATTAAAGTTGTTGTAACTAAGATATTTGGCGAAGACAAACTTTTCAAATAAGCGGATTTAGCGTTATTTGCCGGCTTTATTAATCAGCTGTTGGTGTTGCTATGGATACCATTCATAAACGTGTAGACTCTAATTGCGCTGGCAGCAGATAACGTAGACGGCGTATTAATTTAGAACGGTGATTAAAATGTTGCCGGCGCTACTTCATTGCCGGGCGGTTTAACGAAATAAACGCCCACCCTCCAGCCAATCAGAATCGAGTATTTAGCCAAGCCATGGTATATTCACAAATGTCATGGCAAAAAAACTGTTCGCCTAGCTCGAAGCGTCCACGTTCGCGTATTTGCGTGAGGTATGTTTCGACCTTTACTCATTAGCAAGATGTTTTCAGCCGAGGAGGTAACAATATCATTATAAAAATAGCGACCATACACCTAGCTAAGGCTATCTATTGTCGTGATGTTTGTTTATTGTTGACAGTAGTCTATTTAGCATGTTGTTTGACCAAACCTTGATAATGTAAATGGAGACTACGTTACATGCTCCAAGCATATAAGTTAGTAATCTTAGCTGTTGCTCGTGATGTGCAGTTCGCGAACGAATCAGTATTTTTGAATGACTCTTTATGCTGAGTCGACTCGATAGTTTGAGGGAATCGTGCTTACCCACGGCTCTGGCTCTTAGCTCTGGCTCTCGACTCTGCCTGCTTTCTACTACAGCCGGGAGCCGGTGTCACTAGTTATAACCTAGGTTGAGCAGTAATGCGCCCAACAAAATAAAATAGGTCGCACGAATCTTTTATAATCATTTACGAATATATTTTAATTTAATCTAACAATTTTGCACACATTTTTGTGAATTAGATAATCGCCCAGCTCATTCCAAAGTATTTATTAGGCTACTACTGCTAACGGTTAATAGATGTAGGCTCCCTACAGTCGCCTACTAGCCTACCCAACTTATCAGCACAAAATCAACTCCACTCAGCGTCGTGAACTGCGGCAACAATAATTCAAAATCATCATTTTGTAATTCTGCTCGGTTCATTCTGTAGCCATCAACATCCAGTGGTCACGGCCCCAGAGTAAGGGTGAGGGGCAGTCATTACATAAACATTACATTACAGTCATTTAGCACACGCTTTTATCCAAAGTGACAATCGTGTTCGCAATGGGCGAGGCAGGGCCAGAGGACAGCTTGATCAGAGTGACTGTGATAGAGTCAACAGACTCCGGGAGGAGAAACATTGCCATATCAACGAAGTTGAGACGGAGCGGCACTTTATCACAAAATGCGAAAAATACAATCAAATCAGAAATAAATATTTCCCCAAAATAAATCAGAGATACCCTCAATTAAAAAATTTAACAGACATCCAAAAACTCTGTGGACGTGGACATGCTGTAACCTGGCAGCACAATATATAGCTGCCTGCCATCGTCTTAGGGACAGTGAGTGACAGAGATCATTATAAACCAATTTAAATTTTTTATATTTATTATATTCACTTTATAAGATCATATGTGTCGTTCTCATCATCATTATTATCATTTCTATTGATAATTATTATTATTTTTAATTGTACTTTATTATTTTACATTATTGTTATTTCTAAATCCATAATCAAAGAAAAGTTCTTGTTTTCATGTATGGTTACTGTTCATTCGTTTCTAGTCTTTGCTGTTTTGTATTGTTCAGTGTTAGATGTATGTCTTCGACTGTTTTAATGCAGTATGTTTTGACAATACAGATGCAATGTCTTGTCATGCCAATAAAGCAGATTGAATTGAATTGAGTCTACGGTCAGAGAAAATATGTGTGAAACGTCACCACAATGCTTGTGCGTCGTTGTGCGTGTCTGAGAAGAACACATGATAAGCTATTTTCGGGGAGCCCTTTTCTCCTACGTGCTCTATATCGCCATCTAGTGTTCTGAAACTACATAGTACACCTTTAAGTGACAGAGCAGAGTCTGCTGTTAGGCCAAGTCATTGATGAGGCAGCGCCAGGACCAAGCCATGAGCCCAGAAGGATCCCTGCTGTCAGCACAGGTAGAGCTGTACCACTGTGTGTGCAAAATCTAAAAAGTCCAGACAATTAGTTCTAATATCACCACTATACATACTTATTTTACTAGTTATCTCTTGTATATACGTATCTTATAATTGTTCTATATTTTAAAAAATGTATCAAAAGCGCTAAAATGGTCTATTTTTCATTGTGGAACACCCCCGTCCAAAGTGGGCTGCTCTGAGACATGAAACTCCCGGGCTGAAAATGAGTCCCACTCCGGCCCTGGATATGGGCCACATTAAAAAATTAATCTGAGCAATAAATCGGAATTGAGCACTAAGGCCTGCAGTGTGAACGTAGCCTTAGTAGCTCGATATAAGTCGTAATATTAACGTTAGCAGTAATACAAAGAGATTCGTAGTGATGTTACGGATGATACCGAAGCTCCGAGCTGTGTGTCGAGTACGTAGGGCACTTTCTACAGAAGCCTCGCACCGAAGCTTGTATCACTTTCAGAGAAGCACGTGATCGATGACAAATGAGGCCTCGGGTGCTGTAGAACCATGTGATCGGTTTGTTTTGCGTTTTGGGCGGAATTAGGGGTTTTGAATTGTAGATATAAAGGAGCGATACCCCCCTTATTTCGAGGGTTGTTGCAGAGAGTTTATTATTATTGGTATTATTGCTATTGAAAGTTTTTGGAGTATTTTTTTGAGGAATTTTTGGAGTATTTTTTATTTCTTTTTGTACAACTTTTGTTCAGTTTTGTCGTTTTTGTACAAAAATAGGCTAATGGAACCTGCATGGAAGCGAAAATCTTCTCCTGCTTGGGAATATTTTGACCCAATATCTCCAAATAAGGCAGGCCTAAGTGGCGTAGATATAAAAACACACTGAAACGCTATTCGAACACTGGGCTAGCAATGGACTGTGCATGTAGTTCGTTGGTTGTTATTTTAATGTAACTACAGCAGATTATTACGATTTGTTTAATATTATTATGATTTGATTGTTATTTCTTATTCTTTCGTATTATCATTATCATCTGCATTCCTTCTCAAATGGCATATTATTTAATTTTGAAGGTAATTGCTGTGCTTGCTGTGCCTAAAGGAGCTGGCTTACAGCAATAATACCTTGTCCAGGCATTACCGGGCAATGCATGAAAATGCACCTGCCAATGAGCAAGAAACCAGCGGAGGTTATTTATTTATTTATTTTACTTTTTAATAGCAGTTATGGTTGCTTTATCATAATCATACTGACATACATGTTGATAAAAATACATTTGCATATTGTTATTTTGCCATAGGTTCCAGAAAGCAAGAACTTGATGAGGCCGTTAATAAAAATCAATAAAAACCTCCCTTTTCATTCACAAAAGCACCTTCCCTTTCACTGCCCATACTGAAGCACATTCACTTTCACTGCCTGGTTACAGAAGCACTCCCAGTCCCAGACCAGAAACACTTTTACTGCTCAATAGAACCCCACACAAATGTTGTCCCCCTTTATATCAATCTTCCTGTTTTTTTTCATTTTGAATGTTAATATAATATTATTACATATATAATTTTATAGGCTAATATATCTTAGTATAAAACAAATCTAGCCTAATGATAGTTACAAATATAAATTATGAGTATGTTAGTATGTGTATCGCTTGAGCGGGGTTTTGAACTGGTACTTTCTCTTACAGAAATGGCTCTGAAGTCTGACGCGTTACCAGTGAGCTAAAACGTCGCTTGTTGCTAGCTCGCGGCAACTTCGTTATTTTGAACCTGAGGTGGAATTTGTAATGATTTAGTTGCTCTAAATAACTTTTACCAGCAGGTGTCACTAGTGTACACTGTGTTGAATGAGGCTTCGAGTAATGAATCTATTTGCGATACAATTGGCTGCAAAGCCTCAGTGCTTCAGGAAGCCTCATTTCGCCATCACTAGAGATTCGCATTTGAACTTGAACTAGCTAGTTCAGTACAAGGGTCTCAGTCTCAAAGAGGAAAAAAAACCCGTTGGTCTCTGCTTTTATACCACGTGCCCAGCCCTAGGACCACCTCAACTCCACCCATTTTTATGTTAAGGATCTCGTGACGTCACGAATCCCCGGAAACCAGCGTATTGATAAGACTACACAAAAACTCATATAAAACTATTTTGACTAAACATGAGATTTTCGGACATAGACAGTTGTGTATGATTGTAATCTAACCCAAAACATCGGTTGTACATCGGTTTTTGACTGCAGTATCACTTTAAAGTAAGATTTATATCGCATTTCTATTCAGTTTAAAATCTGTACGTGTTACGCAATGTTGCCTCTGTTGAATGCACTTCGAATACACGCTAGTGTTGTGTCGTTCGCGAACGATTCGTTCAAAAGAACGAATCTTTTGGGTGAACGAACTGAACTGAATCACTTACTGAAAAGATCCGTTCATTTCTCAGTTCAGTTCAGTTCACGAACGGATCTGATCAGCAGCGAGCGTGCACCGTGCAGGGAGGGGGAGGGACTGCCGCGAGCGAACGTGATTCGTCCCTTGCGAACCAGTTCTGCTGTGCTGAACGAATCATTCGCATTTGCTTCTTCCTATTCCATTTCGGACGTATTGTTCTAAGTATTGTATAGCCGAAATGAGTACCGTGTTTGCGTGTTGTATACTAGAAAGTTTTTTTTTCTTTTTTTTCTCTAATTTGTTTCCTAAATTGTTCGAAATAAAGTTTATATTAAAAAAAAAATTTATAAAAAAAATTCACGGGCGGGCGGGCGCCGAACAAGGCAGCGAGCGTGCAGAGTGGACTGATTCGTTCACTGCGTGACGTGACGTGATCCTGAGTGATAATCAGCGGCTCAAACTGCCAGAATCAGGCCCAGCAAGTTAAGACTTAAAAGTCATTGAAAACCAGCGTTCACCTCCAATATTGATATTCAACGAGGAAACTTTTAAAATATCAAGATTTGTAAACGGAGTTTGGCGCATTTGTCAAAGCGACAGCACTTCCGCATGAACTGTTCGGCCGTCAGTTCACTGAGTGAGTCGGACTACGCAGTACGCAGTCGGAGCTCCGCCCAAGCACTGAACGATTCGGTGAACGAATCTTTTGAACGAATCTTTTTAATGAACTGATTCTAGTGATTCGTGTCACTGAAGTGAACTGTTTTGCCCATCACTAATACACGCAGCCAATAGGATGCAAGCCACTCTCTCCGTCCCTGACCACTGTGCGAGGTGCAGTTGTTATAATGAAACCTCCTTGGATGCAGTCAGTGTAAGGTTACCCGGCTCGTGTTCCCCAACTTTTCTGAAATAACGCCTGAGTAAGTTTGTTAACTAAGAAGGTCGTTTTATGTTAGCTAGCTGCCAGCTGTAGAAGCTTGCTTGCTAGCTAACGTTTCAAAACTTTGTGGGCAATCTAGCTAACTAACGTTGTCATAAAATTTCTTCTTACCGTGAAAATCTTTGTTTACATTCTCTGACAGATGTTAGGGAAATCTATCATCACTATGGCGGCACTTTCGCCACAAGTCAGCAATTATATCGGGAAATGCCCTCTTTGAAAACAAAAAAAGAAAGAATAGAAAAAGGCTATGCCGTTACTGCATACACGTTTTTTCCAAAGCTGCATCATAGCCATCATAGCGCGGAGCTTTCAAAACCATAACAGCACGGAAACCCTTTAAAAAAAATTTTTTAAACGTAGGCTACACGTAGCCTAGCATATGTCTATGATAACCTTTGGACTAAACGGGCACTTTTTAGTAAAAAGTAGGCTAAGCTAAAGATATCCAGTGAGCACAGCTTACTAGTTCACTATTTTTAATATTCCCTTTTTTATGTAGGCTAAGTATAAATCGAAGTATTCTTTTTAATTATTATTAGTATTTATTTTTGGAATTTTTTTAGTAGCCTACACACCGAAATATGCCTTCCTGAAGCGTGTCTCCGTGGCTCACCGAGTAGCCTAGGTAGCCAAATCCCATGATCTTTGCAAACCGCGACGTTGTATGTTCGAATCTGACCTTTTTTTTATGTCATGCCAGCTCATTTTAATCCGTTTAAAAAAAACAAAATAGCCTAAGATGATCGTTCTCTAAGATGCCTGGTTGGTTGCCTCTAGAGCTGGTTTGACTTCTACAGCACATTGTGATATGTGTTGTTGGGTATTTTAAGTTTACAATGGCACTGGCACTCCCCAATGGGAACTACAGTAGAAAAGGGAATAGGTGTTGGTGTGGCTTTACAATACTTCATTACAGAGTTATTTAAATTTGTATCCATGATTTTAATAAGATATATTGATTATCCATATATCCTTGAATTATTATTGTACATCATTCATTCATTTTATGCGATTGAATTTAACTATTTTGACATAGTTACATGTAAACTGAAATGATAGTAGCCTACTACTTCTAAGAATCACAGTAATAATGACAATAACAATACATTTTTATACATGATTTTAATAAAAGTCACCCTTCTTCTTTGTTGATAGTCAGAAATAAGTTGAAGAAATTGAGGGAAAAGGAAATAAATGGTTAAAAAGGAAATAAAAAGACTAAAGTTTGCACTTTTTCTATTTCATTAATTTTCAGGCAAGGCAGGTGATGCAATAACCTCTGGCCCCATCCCAATGCTCTTAAATAACTTAATGCCCCCTCATCCTTTCCTTCATGAGCACTGATCTGAAACTAATTAGATAGGTGAAAGCTGACTAGATAGTGTTGGTAATATAAATTGCTTTCACATTTACATTTTTTTAGATTAGTGCAATGCTCATGAAGGAAAGGAGATTAAGCTATTTAAGTGTATTGGGAAGGTGTGTGTGTAACCTGATGCATATACCTCTGTGACTTAAACAGGTATGTTTTGTGCTATTTTGTATAATTATGATTTTTTTTTTTTGATGATCTCTTTATTCATCTCAAAGTGCATCAGAATTATGTGTTAACTTGTTGAAATTTGAAAGATTTTCTACCGGGGGAGGATGCCCTCGGACCCCCCTACCAGTGTAGAGTCCCCCCAGTAAACTGAAAAACGAACTATCAAAAAACAAGGGACTATCAAGCTAACTATAAATAATATACTAAAAATAGGCTACTATAACTTACTAGAATATTCAAAAAAGCAAAACTGTAAGCTAGCTATATACAGTAGATCTATCGCTCTCCTATCTCCTATCCATGGGAGTCCACGACGCAGATCAACCGCTGATGCCCGTTACACCAGATGCGCACGCTCAAAGCATACCCACCAGAACCGCTTTTTAAACGCTGACCGTGAGACAGAGACGCATTTGTATTAAACTCATTTGTTATTTTCTAAAACTTTGGATATTTTGAGAGCTTAGCCTCTCAAACCAGGGATCGAGAGATGCATTTGAAGTGGGGGAGAAACGATATATTTTTTTAATTAGTTTGCATAGGACTATTTCTAGTTCTGCACTTTTTTATTATGATATGTTTTGTACTTTATATGTATGGATATAAGCAGAGGCCCTATCTAGCTTCCACTCACACATTGGTTATGTTAATAATAATAAGCATTATATTGCTATACGTAATTAGTCTGGCATGTGGATGCTACAAAGTGCTGAATTGATAAACTAAATACTGGTTTAAAGCTTTAAATGACCAGATACGGATTTATAGAGTCAGTTTTCTGGAAGAAAATGGGCTACAATAGCTACATAATCTCGTCACTTTCTAACGTACAAAAAAACAAGAAGCTAGCACACTTGTCAAACCCGCCATGGGAGGTTTGAAATAGCAGACATAAAACTAACATACGCTATGAATAGACAGAAAAGTCTGCGAACTTCAGAAGCATTTTTCTGTAAACCACTGTTTGGTGATACTCGTAACAGGGTGTCTGATTTTAAGAGAAATTAAACCATGGTTGATGATACACCTAATGATGATGGTTGTTCAAATGCATAATAGATTATGATAACAATATAGCAGCGCTTAACACATGTACAGTACCAGTCAAAGGTTTGGACACACCTACTCATAGAACATTTTGGAATAGTAAAGACATCAAAACTATGAGATAACACAAATTAAATTATGCAAAGACCAAAAAAGTGTTAAACAAATTTTAAAAAAGTCATATATTTTAGATTCTTCAAAGTAGCCACCCTTTGCCTTGATAACAGACTTGCACATTCTTGCCATTCTCTCAAACAGGTATTCCACAGGTAAACCGGTGATGCCATCATCACTATATAGAAGGATATCAAAAGACTCCTGATATCTTATTTCCAGGTACTCTTAGAAGCGATACTATAACCTCTGCATTTGAATGGATCTCTATGGGAATTGGGGGGTGGGACTAGATTAAGCTGTAAATTACACGGGAATAGTATGTAACCCATGGTTGGCTAAATGGCTGTAAGTCATCAAGGGTCTGAGTTATCAAACGAGCCTCAAAGCATCACTCTGCTGCCAGATATGCAGTAGATATGGATGGATCACTTTAAGGGTTGTTTCTCCTGACAAATTTTCCTATTGAACTCTATGGAAAAATAAGTCAGGAGAAGAAACCCTTCAAGTTATATCACGTCGGACATTGACGGCGTAGTGCCATCAATATTAGAGCTACAGACAAATCCTTGCCGAAAAAAATGACAACTATTGCATTTAAAGCTGTAATCTTTGTGGGAAGCTCATTTATATTTTTGAAATGCATTATCTATTATTTCACATGCAAATCGCACATAAAACTCAGATAGCTACATGACTACAAGGTAGGCCACGAAAGCCTCAGACTCAATTTGTAACGGTTGACCCCAGACAGCACACCGAGCACAGCTCAATCTGTGGGGGATAGGCGCTCTGTCTGTCGCTAGCAGGAAGGCACGACATGTCCCACAGACGGACAGCAACGTCTGCCTATGTCGGTCCGATCTGCATGCTGCACGACTAGCTAGCTTGCAAATTTCAGTTCAGTTAAAAATAACCAAAGTTATTTAACATTATAACGCTAGATGGAACAGCTGTAATTTACCGTAGTCTAGACTGTAGAAAAAAAATAACGTTAACATTAGCTGTACACAGAACCGCTGTATCGATACCCGAATACCAATACTGTCTGTCCTGGAAAATCGCGGTAATAGCGGACAGTCTCTTGGTTCGTGTGCTAAGTAGCCTATTTATTTATTTTGAGAAATGTGGTGTCCAGGGGATTATTTCATCAAGCATGATTACTGAGTTAGCTATCTGGATAACTGCACGTCCATGTCCCACATTTGGGAGCAGAGGTCGACATGAGGTGCAAATGAGTCATGATTTCCTAGTTGGTAAGTTATCCCGACTGGGCATTGTGGGCAACCACTCCAAAACAAATGAACACAGTGGATTTCTTAAGCATACATTATGTAGGTCTATTTTGTGCCATTACATGTTGATCCATCTCAATAACTGCAATGAAATGAACATACAAGTTAACAGTATAACATTACTGTTCAGCTTCTAACTCATAAGCCGCATTTTACACTGAATACGACTACGCAAGCGACAGTCGGATTGCGCCCCCTAGTGTCAGTCGTTCCACACTAATCAATAGGTTGTACTGAGTCAGTCATTCTGTTGCAATGTGAGAGAGCACCCGGTAAATATCGTTGCCCTGGAGGGGTACATGGACATAAACAAGAAAATGGAGCTCGGAAAAAGTTCAAGGACAATAATTTAAACTATTTTAAAGAGCATTTAGTCAGAAGTGTGTGAACAACCTAGCTGACATTAGCTCGTGGTGCATTAATGATGACAGATCCCCAGAGTTTACAGCAGGCAAATGACAGCCAGAATTTAGGAGGGAACATGTCAACATAAAAACTTTTACAAAAAAAACACAGAGCTAGATACATAGCCTAGCTAACTCACCTTACATAGTTCCATTTAACATTGGCTCAAGTATGCTAATGTATACTACACAATGCAGAGAAATGTTCAATATTCAGTGGCAGCAAACAGTTGGGCAAGTCTAGCTAAAGGATAGCATATGCATTTTCACTTGTACTGTAGCTTGATTCACTCTAGCTAGCAAGCGCCAGCCTGATAGCAGGCTAGTTATAACAGTTAACGTTTCCATTTAAAATAACACATACACGGAATTTATAACATACAACATCCTTATTATCCCAATTCTCATCAAAAACCATCAATCAATCAATCGATTATTATCTTGCTTATTTTGCTTACTGGTTTATTTTGTTGCAAAAGGCTACATTCTCCATTGACATCAATGTTAGCTAGCATTGCTTCGTCATTTCAGGTCTGGTGTCAGAGTAAATTCTTTCGGACTAGTTGAAAATTTTCAACGTATCCATAGCCTCGGTTGGACAGAAAATCCCCGCAGCGCAGTCCACTGCAGCTTCTCGCATCCGATACATGACCGGCCATAGAAAATGAATGACTTGCAGTAAGTTGTTGTACGTATGTCGTATTCAGTAGAAAGGCGGCTATAACATTACACAACGCACTGTAGCTAGCCTGCTCCACTCTGCTTTTCCTCTGGCTAATTATCTCAGTGGTCGGTAAAATAAAGCTTGTGTTGCTGACTGTCTTCAGAAAAACTTAAAACATAAAACACAAAGATTTTTTCGATATAATTCTGGCGGAAAATTTACTCATATTCCAGCAGCTATCAATAAATCAAGTGTTTTGGGAAAAAATCTGGTTTCTGTGAGTGTCCTGGGCTCTGTATTAGGCTGTCAAAAAATCTCAACTCGGTCTTCTAAAAACCAACCAATCAGGGCTAGCTATGTAGCTACCAATCAGGGCAACTATCTACAAACAAAATACAAGTTTCTGTGTCTGCAGGCTGGAGACTTTGGGTGGGCGGGGTTACTGTCACTCACTTTCCAGTCTGACCAATCAGAAGGCTGGAATTACTTGTCATTCAAATGTTAACCCGACCAATCACTGTCTGTAACCAGTTGTCAATTACTTTCTAACCCGGCCAATTGTTTTACATAGGATGCCGGTTTAGTCGCGGATTGCTCGTGTTTAGTATTGTTGTCGGTTTCTCTGATTGAAATTTCCCCTCCTCTTAAATTCCCTAGCAGCTGCAGAAAACTGAGAGAAAGTATGGAGTCATGAGATTAAGGTTTGTCTGCACTTTTAGACAATTAGTTGCAAACATTATTAACATTATTAGCTTGTCAAACAACAAACTTGTTGTTTTTGATCCACCCGCCGTTCGCTTATCAGCTGATATAGCTAGTGAACTAAAACATGCAAAAAATATAGTTTTTCTCAATAAACAGTTTTTTGTTTGTCTTGGTTGGATGTAAAAACGATGACGAAACTGCTAGAATCCCTCAGTGAAAAGTGTGACAGATGGTGAATGTGAAATGAATGGAGATGTGTAGGCACGTGATCCAGACTTCACATCACCAGTACTGAAGTCATAGGCTACAATACAAAGTTTACTCGACATTGAGAAACCGGTTGCTGCGAACGTGTAGAATCTAGATTCTATTTGTTGTTGGTGCTGGGACGTCCTCTTCTTCTGAGTTTCGTCATTTAAATCAGTGGTTCTCAACCCTGGTCCTGGAGTACCCCTGTCGTATGCTGGTTTTCGTTCCAACCACAATTGCAATACCGGAATTTTAACAAGCTGTTAATTTTTCTTAATTAGGTGTTTTTAATGTTTAGAGGGATTATTTAACCCCTTTGCGCAGATGGCAAATTTCACCTATTTAGGGGTGCTCTGTTTAAGGCTTTATAACTCCAGGTGTGAGCATCACATAAACTTGGTAAATGGCTTAAATGAAAGAAGACAGGTGTACCATTTACAATACAAACTTAGATTTGTTTATTTTCATAATTTAAGTCAAAATAAAGTGCCACAAATGCAAAGAAACTTAGGGGGAAAAAATTAAAAATAGTTTTTTTTAATTTTGCTGAGAGCTACATAAGTGAAATCGGTAATATATATACATTTCCTGGATCATAAACTCCATGTCCACAAGTTTTGCAAAATCTGAGGATGATATGCAGAACTACTAAAGGTCTATGATGCAAAATATAGCCGTGTATCCTGTTGTCCATTAGTGTCTCCAAATCTATCCAAATGGCTAAATTGTGCACTGCTGCAAATAAAAAAAATTTATGAAATATTTAACTACAAATCAACAGTTTGGGCTCATAAAACTCACTTGTGCATAATTTCCAAGTGAGAATTATATATTTTCAGCAGTATAGGGGGGTAGATATCTATGGGTCCAAAACCCCTATGCAAAACATGTCATAAAATATTATATTATATTATACATTATAACGCATACACATTTGCTCCCTCTGGTGGCTTAAGATAAAAAACATTGATATCACAGTGTTACATACATACACCTAAATATGTTGCCTAATCATTCACTCTTGTACCTCAATAAAACATCACTTGTCCCTGTACTCTACAGTATGTATACTTTTGTCCTGGGATTGCATTTTTCTGTATTCTTTTAATCTTTTAAGTTTTCCTATTCATAATAACTCCAAGGAAATTTTTACCTTAATCTACCACATATCAGCGCAACAGTAAATTGGAATGAGCACTTGTCATGCCATAAGAGACTCGTATCCATCATAGCCTATACTATGTATGATAACATAAAATAGTTTTCCACCATCTGTAAAATGCTGCCAAATATTCTATCTTCAATGAACATCGGTAGCCTAGTTCAAAAATACATTTAGCTAACGATTGCACTACAGTATGTGAAATGCACTCAAAATGCGAAAATAACAACAGGGCTATCAAACTTGGAAAGACAGTGCTCGAGTGGAAACACGAACGTACGTATGTAGCCAGCGAGACCAACGGTATTTTAGACGCAAAAATACTTACATATCGCAAAAGGGGAATTATCCTGCATAATGCGTATTGTATATCGCTTGCGTAATACTAGACAGTTAAAACGAAAACTGCCGTTACGCTGGGCTGTAGTAAATTGCTCAAAGCACCCAAAAAGACTTGGCATATACCGTTGCGACGGTTATAATGTACTCTATTGGATAAAAAAGCCGACAATTAAACCAGAGTGAACTGTAATGCATGAGACAGGCTTATAGGGCATGGGGCTTATTACGCGGCGACGTTTCAGATAGTGTAATAGCGGTATAAAGTGTTGTATATTTCTCAAACCGATTGTACCAGACAATAAATGACAACTGAATTTTGAAAGGAACATCTCGATGTGTAAAACCAATGGTAGGATTGTATATTTATTTCATATTTAGTAGCATATATTGCTAGTAGAATACATGGTAGAATGAGATAGTACTTTCACAGTTTATTTTGCATTTGAGTGAGCAGGGCTTTTCTGGCATACGATCAGGCTATTGTTGGATTTATCTCGTTGCTATGACGTTATTCTAATTTTATATGATGAATAAATATATGTATGAACTCAAACATAGACGATATTGTCCACTATGTCACGCATAGGTAGGTATAGACTAGGTGGGGTTTGCTTGATAAATGGACTTGCTACAGGGAAATAGTGGCACTTAGAAACTACGTATTCGGCAGAAATCGTCACGAACCGTCTACCAATAAATTTAAAACACAGAGTTTGTGATTTCCAATCATAGTTCGGCTGCAGTAGCAACGAATGTCTGAGTTGAGCAAAAAGCTTCCGCCGGCGCCACCTTCTGCGCAAAGGTCCCTCTTAAGCCACATTATGTTAGCAATAGCTATGCATGCCATGAAGAATACAATTCCCATGTTCATTATGCTTATTGTGTTATATTGCAAACAATTACAAAGAAGAGGTAACAACTGAGGTGAATAGGCAATTAAGTAATTGAACACAAGTTTAAGTTCCTCCATAATTTTTTCCTTAAACTTGTTAACACAATGCAGGTTTGGCTCGTTATCATTTGCTTTGTCTTTGAATTATTCATTATTTACCAAACGGGTAGTTTTAGTGGCCATGTGTCCACAATTTCACCAATTATGAGCCTATTGATTCACCTCAGTCTTTAATTTGATCAGTTAAAACGTTTTGGTTTTTTTGCCACTTTTTAACTGTTTACAATACAGCACAATGTGAATATTGGACTTGTATTCTTCATGGCATGCATAGCTATTGCTAACATAATGCTAATTAACGTTAGCCCTTTAATTAACAGTTTTCATGATGCGTTACCGAATGGATCTATCGCCCCTCCCCCCAACTGTAACTCCTCCCTCCTCCTCCCTCCCGTCTGTGTTTGCTCACTCGAGCCAAATTTGCGTCTTTTGAAATTGTGAAGTGGGCAGAGACAGAACAAAAGCCGGTGTTTATTACCCCTTTAAGGAACTTCACCCAATATTAGGCCCCTCCCTACTCAACATCATTAACACCTCTCTCTCCTCTGGCGTTGTGCCCTGCTCCTTCAAATCAGCCTCCCTCTGCTCAAAAAACATAACCTTGATCGTGATGTTCGTGCTGCAGGGCTCTGTGTTGGGGCCTTTGCTTTTCTCTATTTACATGCTACCTCTTGGCAAAATTTTCCGCAGCTACGGTATTAAATTTCACTGTTATGTGGATGATACTCAAATTTACATACCAATCAGACCTGATGACCGTGCACAACTTACCGACACTCACAGAAACCGGATTTCTTTCCCAGAACACTTGATTTATTGATAGCTGCTGGAATATAATGTGTACATTTAGTAATTTTTGCCAAAATTATATCTAAAAAATCTTGCCTACTGCACCTTTAACGTTACTTTAGTGTAATGTTAGCCAGCTAATCAGCATTCTCTCTTCTGGCATAACTAATAACGCTAGCTACAACCTCCCGGAAAATCCTGGTTATTCTGTATAGGCTTACATGGACAGAATCTCTTGGTTTGTGGGCAACGTAGCCTATTTAGGCTATTTATTTATGAACAGTCGATTTCGGAAGTGTACATTATGTAGGTATATTTTGTGCCAGTAGGCTACATGTTGATCCATCTGAACAACTCCAGGTATATCCATTTCTTTCAGCTAGAATGTATGCATGTTTGCATAGGCCTGTGTGTAGCCTATGCATCTCTATAGATTCAATTATTGTATGGTTCATGATTTTACATACATTATAATCATCAGTTACTCATAAGAAACATAGTACAAAAAAAAAGTACACATACAAAACATTCCTATAATTAAACGAGAAGCCTGCCATTAAAAGTGTTGATATCAAAATGAGGCCAACAAACAATACTGGCTATCTTAGCTAACACAAATTAACAAGCTCTATTCCAAACTTAGCAATGCTACCGAATGTTTCCTAAATTATTTCATGCAACTTGGCCCTGTGTTTTTTCATCTTACCATCTGAAGAGAATGTGGTCATTCAAACGTTATGTGTCACATTAAATTGTCATAAATCGATGATTTATGTGCTGTCGTGATTATTTGATGCAAAATATAAGTGTCTACAGTGCATTTAAACAGTGTACCTAGAGGCGGGAAAAAAAAGCTTCATGACCACAAGACTGCTGCGGAACCGCTCGGCTTCAGCCCCGGGTTTAAATATATACATCAATTGATATGGGCACGGAAATGGGCACTTCCGCTCTGCTTGTCAAAATTCACTCCTGGTGTAAAACGGCCTTGAGATTCGCTTTTATAACTGGGGCATAGCCCGCCCTCGCTCCAAAACTTTAGGGCGTGGCTGTAGGCTACAGGTTTCAATTTCATACGTCAGATGGATGAAGTTTCTGGCCAATGACAGACTGAACGTGCAGTACCTAACTTTTTACCACTAGAGACACTTTTGAGCCAGATCATTTGGGTTTATGCTGTTTTGCGCTGACTGCAGTAAAATGTAAAGATTTGGAGCAGAATCCCTTAAACTTTGGGACCGAAAACAATCTGTCCAGGCGTAGAAATGTCCGGTTAGGTTTTGCTCGTTCCATAGACCGTAGGCCTATATAAACAACCAAATAACTTAATATTAGGAGCGTTAAGTAACTGAGTGGCTCAGAGCGAAGAACGCACTTAACGGGTTGCTCAGTTTAGCTCACTGAGCCGTTCAGAGCGTGTGGATCAGAGAGGAGCAATACGGAAGTAGGCCTACGTCGTTAGCTATGGACCCAAGTACATGGACGCTTATACACGTAATATAAAATAGTGATTCAATGGTAAAATCAACGTGTTCAATAAAGTAAATTTGACTGTCATACAATAATTTTAGATCCTTTGTATAATTTCCTTTGAAAAATACAGCTTCAGTGTGTGTAGGCCTGTGTTTATGTGAGCGCGATCTGCTGACGGAGCTGTCAGTACTCAGATGGTTGTTGACAGCTGCTCAGCGCTCACGTAGAGCAGAATGTTAAGTGATTCAATATCCGCTCAGTGCTCACACTGAATATTCTCATTGTGAGCGCTCAGTTACTTAACGTGCCAAATATTCATAATGTCCGCCCGAATGCCAGCAAACACATGACATTGTGACAACATTGTCTACATTTCAACAACGTTGTGACAATGCTGTCAGAAGTTTGAACATTTAAAGTTGTCTCAACAACATTGACAGAACGTTGTCACAACATTTCTCCCAGTAAAGTTGTCAGAAAGTAGTTTGACAACCAGCTAAGAACTTTCTAAAAATTACAAAGTTGCTAAAGTGGCAGGGGACGAGCTAGCTAGTTTGGCACAACCTCCAATAGAGGCCTGTCACCTACATCACAATTTGGTCAGACACGCCCCATTTACACCAACCGCCATGTTGGAGGATCAAATCCCGGTTCCAATATAACATATATGCAAACCAAACTTACATGACATTTAATCAGGAGATTGCTTGATTTTCCTTTATTGCCATCATGGGAATGTATACCAATTATAATATTTGTTTATGTTGGTATTATAAGGAGTCTTGGGGGGTATACTACGAAGCAGGATTACTGAGTAAAACCCAGAACCCTCCCAAATCTGGAATATGGACTGAAGTAAAAAAAAGCTGTTCTGGGTTTTATTCAGTTATCCAGCAAGTACTAACTCAGTAATCCTGCTTCGTAGTATACCACCTTGATAAGTAAAGTGCTTGTGCAGTTCATAGTGCAGCAAAGTGATACGTTACATGTTAAAGTATTAACGGTAGGCTACAGTACTTCAGCAATAAAACATATTTTAGCTCGATGGATAAAAGGCGAATCAGTTCAACACATAAAGTACATTTAACGTTACTTTCAATTTGGTGCTGAATATCGTTGCGTTACATTTTCTTTTTGCCCACTTCTGCATTCTCTCATATCGCTCGCACCCTGCCTGGCCAGCACAGGTAATGTTTACAGTCGGTATCCAATCTATTTTTGAGACATCGTACAACGTAGCACTCGTAGCAATGTAATAATAGTTCAAATTAACAGATTAATTAATGTTCACAATATGCTTAACGTATCGCATTAATGTTTTCGCAGCCGTAGCAGTCGTTAAAACAAATGATCTAGCTACCTAACGTTAGCTAAACCTAGCGATTAATTAACTTTTAACTTCCTAACATTAAGATAATGCACATAAACGTACATTAGGCCAGTTAGTTATGTATATATTAGCTGGATAACTTTATAATTTGTTCATAAAACATAATTTACCATGAATGATCCGAGCCTATGCTGTACTGGTTGCTGTCTAAATTCAGCTCACTCCTTTTCAGTGCTTTCAACCACCAGTCTCTTCTTTAGGTCGTAAAATTTAGTTTGTTCACCCTGCCTGGTAGCTTACTATGGTGGGTACTCAGATTATCCTGTAAAAGGACATTTTTCCATGTTCTAGACAGAACATGTTTATTACCCCTTTAAGCACCTCTGTTAGAGTTGGTCCTCCAACATGGCGGCGCGTCCCTGTAACCATTGGTAACTACAGTGCTCGTTCTACGTGACAGGCCTCTACCCTTTTCACACTGTGATATGTTAACAGGAAGTGACGGGTTAACCAGGTAACAATAAATCAGGTTAGCTGATCTTCCAGTTCAAGCAGTCGATGTTAGTCGATTCATGTGGGCTGGTTCACAGTATACAGCCTAACAAAACTCCGGTGCTCGGCCTCGCTTGTCATCTTACATTTAAAAACTTAACTATTTCTACTCTGAATTTGAGGAGTATATGAAAGCAAAGAAATGTTCAAGTAAATTCAGATGAAACCCATTACATTACATTACATTACATTTATTTAGCAGACGCTTTTATCCAAAGCGACGTACAGTAAGTGCGTACAGAGACATCATCATCATTACAGAACAGACAAGGCAAAGCACATCCTTTGCATAATGTAGCAGCTATCCCTAGCAATGAACGTTGACTGTAGTTCACAGTAAGCTGTGGGCAAATCAGCAACACCACACTTTCATTCCAAATACTATTATAAACTATACTATTATAAATCATTCCAAATACCATTATAAACTATGCTATTATAAACCATTCCAAATACTATTATAAACTATAATAAACAGACAGGAAAACACAGGGAACAGGGAACTGATATTCCTAGGTGAGGATATCAGTCAAGGTGGAGTCTGAAGAGGTGTGTCTTCAGGCCTCGACGGAATGCAGGCAGGGTTGGAGTAGAACGTAGGGGAATGGGAAGTTCATTCCACCACTGAGGTGTTAATGTGGAAAAACTCCGCAGTCGGGACAAGCGAGAGCCTTTGACACGGAGGGGGGGAAGTGCCAGTCGCCCTGCTGTAGAAGAGCGAAGTGGTCGAGCAGGAACATAGTTCTGGATTGAGTCCTGCAGGTAGGCGGGGCCTGTCCTATTTGCTGCAGTGTAGGCCAGGGTCAGAACTTTGAACCTGATCCTGGCTGCAACTGGCAGCCAGTGGAGAGACCTCAGCAGGGGGGTTACGTGGGAAAATTTCGGGAGGTTGAACACAAGCCGGGCAGCTGCATTCTGGATGAGTTGAAGAGGCAGAATGGCGCAGGCCGGTAGGCTTGCGAGCAGGGAGTTGCAGTAGTCCAACCCAGTATATTAGCTTGTAGCCACGAAAAACTTCAAAAGTAACGTTATATTTTTACTCTGGGTTTGGCATTAAGACATAGAGATCATGAAAGCCAAGACCTTTTTTTTCTAGTAAAATCACGCGAAACTCAATAAATTAGCTAGCTTGTAGCCACGAAAGCTTATGTTTGGTGGTAACAAGCTAGCTAACTTAGCTTCCAAACGATGCCAAACTCCAGTGCTAGCTTGTCATCTTATGTTTGAAAGCTTCAAAACTGTATTTTTACTCTGAGTTTGGCATTAAGACGTAAAACGTCTTGGCTTTCATGATTTGTATAAGTAAAATCAGGTGAATAACGTAGCTTGTAGCCGCAAAAGCAGCCAATGTTTGGTGACAAGCTGGCTAACTTCCAAACAATGTGAAACTCCGGCGCTACCTTGTCATCTTACTTTTAAAAGCTTACGAACATTATATTTTTACTCTGAAAGTGGCATTAAGACATACACTGCCTGGCCAAAAAAAAGTTGCACACTCTAATATTTCGTTGGACCACCTTTAGCTTTGATTACGGCGCCCATTCATCGTGGCATTGTTTCGACAACCTTATGGAACGTCACAACATTTATTTCCATCCAGAGTTGCATTAATTTTTGGCCGAGATCTTGTATTGACGACGGGAGAGTCGAACCACTCCGTAAAGTCTTCTCCAGCACATCCCAAAGACTTTCAATGGGGTTAAATTCAGGACTCTGGTGGCTAATTCATGTGTGAAAATGATTCCTCATGCTCCCTGAACCACTCTTTCACAATTTGAGCCCGATGAATCTTGGCATTGTCGTCCTGGAATATGCCCATTGATGGGATAACCTGGTCATTCAGTACATTCAGGTACTCAGCTGACTTAATTTTATTGCTGCATAACATTGCTGAGCCTAGACCTGACCAATTGAAGCAACCCCAGATCATAACACTGCCTCCAGAGGCTTGTACAGTGGGCACTATGCATGACGGGTGCAACGGCGACTTTTTTTTTGGCCAGGCAGTGTAGCTACAGATTATGAAAGCCAAGACATTTTTTGAGTGCGGGAGAGAATGTTCCCATGAACCATTAGCGTATTCACTGGTGAAAATGTATTAACGTTATTGTTGAGTGGTATGAGCACATCAAATAACTGAAATTATCGGGGAAATTGGCCAGATTTAGCGTTCAGTAAGTAGCTAGAGGTATAGCTACTTACCTAAAGCTAAATCTGACCAATTTCCCAATAAAATTTCAGTTATTTGATGTGCTAGCCACTGAGGGACACAACAGCATTTATTG
Organism: Synaphobranchus kaupii; assembly: GCA_029718625.1. NCBI lineage: Eukaryota > Metazoa > Chordata > Actinopteri > Anguilliformes > Synaphobranchidae > Synaphobranchus > Synaphobranchus kaupii. The sequence continues at coordinate 66,155,799 of CM056378.1, forward strand.
TACATTGACTGCGCCATTTGTTTTGATGACGCTGGAAATGTAATTACCTGATTACTGAAATTGGTGGAAGTGGCAACCCGGAAATGTGAAAAGGGTCTATTACACCGCAACCGAGGTTTAAATTTAAATGCTAACGGACTTTGTCACCCGGCTGTTATTTAGCTGACAAGATATTTAGTTTAAACTGTTTTATAAGAACCCATTCCAAACTAACATTACCTAGAATAGCCTAATATCTATATTTATAAACATAATTCTAGCTAGCTGGTAATAACGTTTGTTTCATTGTGCTGTGGTTAGGTTTGCTAACATTACCGGTAATGTTAAATTACATGCTGCCATTAAGTAGGCTACGTAGGCCTACTATAACGTTAGCTAGCTAAGTTAGCTAACTTTGGTTACAATAACGTTAACGTTGTGTATTTCTCGTTGTGTATTTCTCGTCAGTTTGCGATCTTGTCAAAGTGGGCAGCTCTTTACCTCGTTAGGCAAGTCTATGGAACAGACTTTGTGTTTATCACAAGGTCTGGCCTTCGCGAGACTATGCGTTTGGTAGATCTGTGGACGACAATGTCAGAAAATTTGTCAACATACCATAGCCTACATAGAGAATTTTAAACCTGAAGGAAAATACTTTGTCAAGAAGAAGAAACATCTCATAACTTACTCTGCAAAAAATCCCAGAGGCAAAGGATACATAAAGTTTGCAGGTAAGACGTTAACGATGATTTCATCATGTATTTTTGGATAACCATGAATTAGGCCATATAGCATAGATGGGAAACCAAGCACCTATGGCCACGTGCAACAATGATTTTAGAAGATTGCTAATTTAGAAAATTACAACATATTGAGTATGCAAGAAACCCTACTTTTGTTTAATTTAAACTACAGATCCAAAATGTTTGCTGCAAATTTCCTAAGAAATCCAAGTTATTAACATCCCTATAAAAATTAATGGGATGCTAAACATTTAGATAAAATGATAACGTTAGACATCTCTTATAATCAAATAACGTTAAGTTAGCAGTATTAATGATTAACTTATTTAAATGACTGTTCTTTGTATGCTAATGTTAACGTTATACAATTTTATTTTATTTTAGCCTACCCGAAAGATTCGAGAGAGGAGCTGAAAGCCTTGGTAGTGAGTAACGTTAGGATGAAAGAGAGATCCGAGTGCAAAAGAAATGGTAAGTAGTATACTTGTCTTGCTATTATCATGTCGACCTCAGGTCATGATTTTTGCCATAATTAAATATACGCTCATGTGTATCTCACGTTGAACATTTTTGGATTTTCAGCCATTTTAAAATTGTACATATCAGTTTGATAAGCTATCTGTACCCTAATAACAGTTTCCTGATAAGCACATTGTTACGGTGTCTTTACCCTACACCAGAGGGGTGTACTAGTTTAGTTTTAGTTTATTTATTCAGCACATAAAGTGTCAGTGCTAGGAGGGGAAAGGAAGCCCAACGGGCTTGTGCATAGTTCCCCTCACATCACAAACAAGAATAAGAAAAATAAGACAAATATCCTCAATACATAAAACAAAAACAAAATAAAAGAAAAGAAACAGGCAAGCCAAAAGATAAAAACATACAAAAACAAACAAAACAAAACTCAATACAAATACAAAGAAATAAAAACAAAATTAATGAAAACTACTACGAAGCGAGATTAAGGGGATAGCGAACTAAATTAAGCTTCAACCCTGGGTTTTCTGTATCACGAAGCCGACTAATTTTTAATCGGGGTGTATTGCCACGGCAACTTAACACTGCACGGCTAACCTGCTCCGTGGCAGGTTATGTTCAGGATAACAGCTTGAAACATATAAAAGCTCCGCCTTTTGACCAATCAACTCCTTGGCTTTGGAAAAAGGCGTCTCCATTCCAAAGGATCCCGTAGAGATATTGCGGGTACTAAGGGAATCTCTTCGCAGGGCGAGATTAGTGAGTTACGCAAAAGATTGTCTGAGTTCTGGAAAATGCCTGAGACGCTTTTTTTTATGAAAAAACATTGATGTGATTGCTTCAGCAATATTTTACTGTACGTATGTATCAAGTTTAAAGTTTAGATCTCTAGAATGTAGTAGTACAGTTGTCACATAAACTGTATGACAATGTACTGAGAGCATAGATTTATTTGTTACGAGTGGTAAGGTGAATAAGGTATTGACTAGCCTAATGAATTTAACCTACACGATGAGCATTTTTTTTACAAAAGCTCCTTGGCTTTGTTGGAGGCAACGGTGTTGCTTTTTGCTCATATGATTGTTTCATGTTCTTTTCCGTCCATTATATCTGTCAGTATCAGTCTTTTTTCCCAACAGGAGAGAAATACGTTGCTCTAGTACAGCCCATGCTGCACTCCTATAGGCTTGTTGTTGTGGACACCGCCCCTTTTATGGGAACGCGCCAATAGTATGTGCCTGCAATACCGGAGCAGTGCAGTCTCAGGACCCTAGTTTTTCGCGACAGCGCCACCTACTGAATTGGATTACCGCGACAGTGCAACCATGGCAGGACCGCAGTTTTAGCATGTCAATAATAAAGCTGTAGACCTCTGGCTCCAAAAAGACCATAACTTTTGAGTTAGATCCTTGTTTTGTTGCTTTATTCAATACTGTTCATGATTTCAGCTGTCCTTTTGGCACTAAATAGAGCTCATCAAGAGCTTTCATTTGACACAGAACTAATTTTACCCCAAAATGCATTTATTTTATGAGGTAAATGCGGTCGCTTACAGTACAAAAATGATGGGAATCATATGCTATGGCCTTTGCAGCCAGTAGATCTCAACCCAATTGAACATTATTTTGGAAGAATGGTGTTGCTTCCCTCCAGTAGAGTTCCAGAGACTTGAAGAATATGCCAAGCGCAGATTTCTCACAGCCACCAATGACGGTGTCCAGAAGAAAACGCAAACATCTATTCTTTTAAGCTAGTACAGCTCCTGTGTGTTCATTTCTTTAAATAAGATGGAAGTGGTTTCCAAGTGAAAATATAACGACAAGTAATATTTCTGTTGCACACAAGACATTTATCTTATGACTATAGTTCAAACTAAGGTTCAAAATGAACCAAAATTTAAACGCAACATGTAGGCCTAACAGTTTATATAAAGAAATCAGTCTAATGCAATACATTCATTCATGGATTTCCATGGGGATATATATCTGTAGGTCAGTTACCCCCAAAGAACAAGGGGTCTTTTTTTTGTTTAAAGCTCCTAGCATTGAGCATGCCAATTGCATGCTTTCTCAAGACTTGAACATCTGTGGCATCGTGTCATGTGACAAAACCACACATTTTAGAGTGGCCTTTTATTGTCCCCAGCAGTTGTGTCAGGGTAATGGTCACTCCCTTTTTAGTCAATTTCTGGATATGCCACACCTGTCTGGTGGTGGATTATCTCATTGAAGGAGAAATGCTCAGTAGCATGAATGTAAACAAATTTGTGCACAAAATTCAAAACAAATAACTTTTATTTTGCGCAGGGAAGTACATGTCAATGATAAAATCCCACATTCCCTGAAAAACGTTAAATCAAAGTGTAAAATCTCCAATATTATTTACTGGAACCATTTATTTGGCCCTTGCCTTCAAATAAAATGGCAACAAAAAAAACAGTTTGGTAACCAAACAAGCCTTTTTTATCAAAAGCCAAACTAAAAACACCTCCACATTTTCAGAGGCTCCACTTCAATGTTCCCAGCGAGCCCACACAAACCGAAACGGCTCTCAACTGCTCCAGGGCACCGCTGCGCAGTGAGTCACAGTCGCCATTCTACATTCAGCCTCATCGGAGGTTCACTGTTGGGCCTGGTTTCCAGTTCTAAAAGAGAGAAAGAGAGAGAGATGCAAGAATACAATAAAAAACTAAATATAAATAACATGTTATTGACATTTGACTTTTCCTGAGCCTTCAATATTCAAACCCCAGATTATGAAGTAGGTACAGTCAAGCCGGAAAGTCTGCACACTCCTTTCACCTTCTCCACGTTTTATTACGTTACAGACATATTCTACAATAGATTGAGTTCATTTTCTCAAATTTCTACACAAAATAGCCCATAATGATTAAGTGAAAACAGGTTTTTAGACATTTGTGCTAATTTATTAAAAATCTAAATGTAAAATATCATATGTACACAAGTGTGCACACCCTTTGATATGACACCCAAAAGTGAGCTGAGGTGCATTTTGTTTCCACTGATACTGCTTGAGATGTTTCTACAACTTAATTGGAGTCCACCTGTGATAAATTCAATTGATTGGACATGATTGGGGATTGCCAACACCTGCCTATATAAGGTCCCACATTTGACAGTGAATGTCGGAGCAAACTCCAAGCCATGGGGTCAAAGGAATTATCTGCAGACCTCAGAAACAGGATTGTGTCAAGGCATAGATCTGGAGAAGGGTACGGAAAAATCTCTGCAGCTTTACAGGTCCCAAAGAGCACAGTGGCCACCATCATTCGTAAATGGAAGAAGTTTGGAACCACCAAGAATCTTCCTAGACCGGCCAAACTGAGCAATCAGGGAAGACGGGCCTTGGCCAGGGAGGTGAGCAGGAACCCGAGGGTCACTCTGACAGAGCTCCAGGGTATCCTTGTGGAGATGGAAGAACCTTTCAGAAGATCAACCATCCAGGCAGCACTCCACCAATCAGGCCTTTATGGTAGAGTGGCCAGACGGAAGCCCCTCCTTAGTAAAAGGCACATCACAGCCCGCTTGAAGTTTGCCAAAAGGCACCTAGAGAATCAAGATTCTCTGGTCTGATGGTCACCAGCCTGGGGGTCACCCACACACTGCTGTGGGATGGCATCCCATTCCTCAACCAGGATTTGCCGCAAGTCAGCCAACATGGTTGCGTTGGTCACTCTGGCACGTACCCAAGCTGATCCCACAGGTGTTCAATTGGGTTGAGGTCTGGACTCACGGCAGGCCATTCCATCCTCTCCACTCCCAAATTCTGGAGGTACTCTGTGATGATCCTGGCTCTGTGGGGGCGAGCGTTGTCATCCTGGAGGATGGAGTTAGGTCCCAGATTCTGGAGATATGGGATCGCCACTGGCTCCAGAATCTCATTCCGATATCTCACTGCATTGAGATTGCCTTCAATGATGACAAGTTCTGTTTTGCCTGTGAGAGAGATACCGCCCCACACCATGACACTGCCCCCATTGAAAGGTGTCACGCGATCTGTGCAGCAATCTGCATAGCGTTCTCCACGCCGTCTCCATACTTTGATCCTGCTATCCAGCTTCCGCAGACAGAACCTTGATTCATCACTGAACATGACATTGCCCCACATTCTTAGGTTCCACTGTCGGTGCTGTCGACACCAGCGCAATCGGGCCTGATGGTGAAGGGCAGTCATTGCAGGCTTCCTGGCAGCCTTATAAGCACGAAGACCGGCCATGTGCAGTCTGTTCCTCACCGTCTGATCAGAGATCTGTCTGTGGTACCGTTGTGCAAATCTTGCCTGTAAATCTCTGGAAGAAAGCCTACGGTTCCTCAGTGAAGCAAGGGTGAGGAACCGGTCTTCTTGGGGTGTTGTCTTCCTGGGACGGCCACCAAGCAACTCAAAACGAGAGTGAATACCAACAGAAGAATATTGCAGGGGATTTTGGCACATTTTTTTGGGCCGCTACCCACACGGTTAGCTGTGTTGCTCATTCCACGAATGCATGATCCTTATAAGTTGTACCTCGTTGTAAAGGTGACTAATCAGGCTTTCCAACGATATAAAATACAATACCAATTGGTATTATTAAAGGGGAGGAATAATCGACCGAAATAACGTTTCCGAACTTTTTTTGAGGAGTTTACTTTGTGCATGACACAAGTCATTTTTCCAACAATTGTTTACAGACAGATTATTTCACTTTTAATTCACTATATCACAATTTGATGGGTCAGAAGTTTACATACACTAAGTTGACTGTGCCTTTAAATTTTTTATATTTGGTCGCATATCCTTTGCATGCCATGACTTCCTGATGTCTGTGACCCAACAACATCAAAAGACTCTTGATATCTTATTTTCTGGTACTCTTACAAGTGATAATATAACGTCTCTGCATTTGAATGGAACTCTATGGGAATTGGGGGGTGGGACTAGATTTAGCTGTAAATTACACTGGAACAGTATGGAAACACATGGGTGGCTAAATGGCTCTAAGTCATTAAGGGTCTGACGTATCAAACAAGCCTTAAATCATCACTCTGCTGCCAGAAATACAGTAGATATGGATGGATAATAGGCTTGTGCCATCGTGTGCAAGGCAGCATAGCCCTCTAGCCATCGCCGATGGTCGATTCTATTGAGGGGTGCGCAGGGGCGGGGGCAGGGCTATTGAACAGCGTGCCTTTTGCTTACTTATTATAGCATACCATTGCGAATTGTATTCACTATTTTGTCCAAATATAATAAAGAATAATATACAACAGATTTCACGTCTATTCTATATTAGCTAGTAGAGGCTATTTATCTCGCCTGTGTCAAAATTGGTTTTGACACGCAGAGGAGGGAACATTTTTGCTTTTGAAGCAGGAATGTTTGTAGATTTACACACTCAATACACTTTCCCAAATGTGTTGAATGAAGATTTTGACATAAAACCAGTTCTGTGTTGACTTGTTTTTTTATATGTGGATCTAAAAAAGGGGGGTTCCCCATACTGTCCTGTGTATTTAGTTTGCATCTCAACAAAAAACGTTTTCGACATACAAAAATGACAGCTTACTCACGCATAGCCTGCAAAACACATTCTGTAAGTCAGTCATTAAAACTTGCAAAAACTAGGCCTGCTTGCCATCTAATTCAGCCATTACTCTCAGACAAGCTAACTCTGGCAACCAACTGAGACTCCTGATACAGAGATGGGTGTGGTACCAACGTCGTAATACTACTGGCTCAGGCTTTGTTAGAGGCGGGAACCAGAGACAGAAATCATACATAAGTTTGTTTTTTAAGGGCTGAGAGTTGGGACGGTATGTAAAGTGCAAATAAAAGCAGAAAGCAGTGATTTGTGAATTCTCTTTTACATACAGCATAATTCATTGGACAGTGACACATTTTTTGTTATTTTGGTTCTGTACTCTAGCACTTTGAGTTTGAAAGGATACAATGACAATGAGGTTGAAGTGCAGACTGTATACAAGTGATACTATAACCTCTCTGCATTTGAATGAAACTCTATGGGAATTGGGGGGTGGGACTAGATTTAGCTGTAAGTTATGGTGTGACAGTATGGAATACATGGTTGGCGAAATGGGTGTAAGTCATCAAGGGTCTGAGGTATCAAACTCTGCTGCCAGATATGCAGTAGATATGGATGGATCACTTTAAGGGTTGTTTCTCCTGACAAATTTTCCTATTGAACTCTATGGAAAAATAAGTCAGGAGAAGAAACCCTTCAAGTTATCCATCCATATCTACTGCATATCTGGCAGCACTGCAGAGTGATGTTTGAGGCTTGTTTGATACGTCAGACCCTTGATGACTTACAGCCATTTCGCCAACTATGTATTCCATACTGTTCCAGCATAATTAACAGCTAAATCTAGTCCCACCCCCCAATTCCCATAGAGATCCATTCAAATGCAGAGAGGTTATAGCATCGCTTGTAGGAGTACCATAAAATAAGATATCAATTTAGAGTAAATATTATATGATTTACTCTAAATTGATATTGTTGGGTCACAGACATCAGGAAGTCATGGCATGCAAAGGATATGCGACCAAATATTAAAAATGATTACTTTATTATACATTATGTTAAACTGTCCAATATTTTTGATGCCAGAAAATGGCAGGGGACTATGTACAAAAGTTTCTATAATTTCTAAATGGTTCATCCGATATGGATGAAAATACCCTCAAATTAAAGTCTGCTCTTCAACCTCGTTGTCATTGTATCCTTTCAAAGTGCTAGAGTACAGAACCAAAATAACAAAAAATGTGTCACTGTCCAATGAATTATGGTGCTCACTGTATATTTAATTGAAAACTGTACAAAGAAAGATATTTCATGTTTTACCTTACCAACTTTATAGATTTTTCTAAATATACGCTAATTTCTAATTTGATGCCTGCAACACGTTCCAAAAAAGTTGGGACAGGGGCAACATAAAACTGGGAAGGTTGTGGAACCTGTTTGGAACATTCCACGGGTAAACAGGTGAATAGGTAACAGGTGATGCTATCATTACTGGGTATAAAAGGAGCATCCATGAAGGCTCGGGCGTTTACGTGTAAGGATGGGTCGAGGTTCGCCACTGTGAAAAACTGCGTGAGCGAATAGTCCAACAGTTTAAGAACAACATTTCTCAATGCAAGATTGCAAGGAATTTAGGGATTTCACCATCTACAGTCCATAATATTATTAAAAGATTCAGAGAATCTGGAGAAATCTCTGTGCGTAAAGGCTGAAAACCAATATCGAATGCTTGTGAACTTCGATCCCCCAGACGGCAATGCATAAAAAACCGACATGCTTCTGTAATGACTATAACCACATGGGCTCGGGAATACTTCGGAAAACCGTTGTCAGTTTGTCGCTGCATCTACAGTACAAATGCAAGTTCAGACGCAAAGCATAAATCTCATCTGAGATAGACTGACACTGTTAGGAACCGGCTTCTTTCCAAAATAATCCAAGTCAGGACAATGCAGGAACTCACTCAATACAACAATCACTTTACTCGAGAAAGTAAAAGTTTATTGAAAATCACACCGGCCAGCGGAAAGATCACCAAGACACATCCAAATTGTGGTCCAGTAACCTTCGACGCACAAGTCATCAAGCCAAGCCTATATACCCTTGGAGGCCTTGAGTTTGACGCAAATGTTTACAATATCTGTGAGAGCATATCTCCCAAATGTTCCCAAATAACATGCTTTTGTTCGTCAACAACCCACGCCATTAGTAGGTTACTAGGGATAGCTGCTACATTATGGGAAGGATGTGCTTTGTCTTGTCTGTTCTGTAGTGATCTTGATGATGTCTCTGTATGCACTTACTGTACGTCGCTTTGGATAAAAGCGTCTGCTAAATGAATGTAATGTAATGTAATTAGTCATGCCTGATAACTTATGCCAGCTTGATGTCTGGTCAGGGAGGACAGAGGCCTGTCCAAAGATCAGCCCTCACCTTCTTCACCAAATCATTGATCAACACACACACATGCATAATTACTCTTATAGGACAAAACGCAGAACCCATCAAAGTGGAAATGTGTGCTGTGGTCTGACGAGTCCACCTTTCGAATAGTTTTTGGAAACAATGGACGTTGTGTTCTCCGGGTCAAAGAGGAAAAGGACCATCCCGATTTGTTACCAGCGCAAGGTTCAAAATCCAGCATCTATTATTTATTTTATTTACATTTTATACACTGGCCCAACTTTTTTTGAAATTGAGGTTTGTAATTGAGGAAGTGGATTTCTTTGAACATTTCTAAACATTTAAAAAAGAGGGCTTTAATCATTTGGTTAGATCCAATCTGCAGTAAAGGAAATGATAACGTGTTGTCATTGTATTCTATTGTAATATGTATTTTATCTTTCTGTTGTTTATGTATAGTTCTATACTGCACATTCAATTGAAGGTACTGTATATTGGGCACAACCCAGTTTAACAGCCATTAAGACTGTGACATCTGAATGAGTCGACCAACTTTTTTTTTCACACAACCTGTAAACATTCACTATGGTTTTTCAGGCGCTTCGTAGGAATAAACACCAAAGGGGTGCACCAAGGCTGGACAGGGCAAAGTCCAAAAGAACTGCTAAAGTCACCCAAAAGAAGACAAGAAAGGTCAATCCTCATGTCTCCACTCCACTGAAGAAACTGATGGACTTCAGAACTGAGTGGGAGTTCATATAAGACAGTGAGCTCACTCACTCACTGTCAGTCAATCATTCACTCACTCAACTCACTCAACTTTATCCAACCCCCCCCCCCCCCCCCCCCCCCCCACACACACACACACACACACACACCTCCCCTTCACTGTCTGTATTACAAAACATTATTTTATTTTGATAATGTGTCATGACTGTTGATGTTAAATATATGTTTGTGTTAAAGGGGCAGTTAACCAAAAAATGACATTTTGATATGTTTCTATATACCCTGGGCTCTATCTTGGCGATCTTAGCGCTTGGTCTAAAAGCATGGCGTAAAGTCAATTTAGGGTGTGTCCAAGTGCACTTTTTCTAGTTAGACAGCGAGTTTTTTGAGTGCAAAGCACAGCGCAACGTGCAAATGGGCTGAACTTAGTCTCTTCATTAATTATAGGTGTGTCTTGGGTGTAACATGCAATAAACCAATCAAAACGTCATATCCCGTTCGCTTTAAAAGCCTGCTTTTCCACATTGGCGGATTGCTTATATGATGGCGAAAAAGACATGCTCGTGCATGTGTAGTGCAAGCAAGGAATAGGCTATATGGATCAATAGGATGATCAATATTATTCGGACTAATCATTATGAAGCGTTTTGATATACACAATAATAATCTTTAGCATTCGGGTTTAACACCGGCATGGATTCCCGGTAATTCCAGACAGTGCTGATATTTTAGAAAATAGGCTATATTGGGTTAAATTTTGTTAAAAGCACCTGCAATAGCTGAGAATGAGCTACCAGAATATGGCTTCAGTCTCACCTTAGACAACGCCAAATTAGCCTGCTTGTTTAACAAATTTTGTTTGATTATACAATGAAGCATTGTCAAACATCAATTCCATGAGGCTGTTCTCATAGAGTTCTCGAAGCTAAAGCTTCATCCCGAAGTTCATTATGTGCATTGTAATATTGATTAATTACATAAATACTGTTATTTTGCCTTAATGACGACACTAAATACACTCAAGCTGTCAGGTTGGGAACCCATAGGTGCACGCATATTGTCCCATATTGTTTTATAATGTCCTGCTTATGGAAATGTGACCAACCTGTTTTACTGGTAGCGTAATGCTTTAAACGAAGTCCACTTTCCCAGGAAGACCATGAAAAGTGCGATTACAGCAGGGAAACAGACCTGCTCCTGCATGAAGTTAAAGCGCACATGCAGAGAATAGCATTAAAATTTATTGTGAATTAATTCTGTAATGTGCTGCAAATTTGTTTTAGTTTCTAATTATACTCTTAGTTCTCTTTAAAATCGTTCTGTTCAGTTATGGAATAAATAAGCTGGGTTTTAATAAGCTAAGAGAGTATAGAAACCTGGTCGCTGTAATCCCGAGGACTGTAGCCTAGACTATTTGAAAAACAATAAATGCAATATTCACTGGACAAGGTTTTGAACTTTTTTCAGTCGAAACCATTTTATTTACTTACAGGCTGTAGGCCTAAGACCAGCCCGCCCAGTTCACTCGCTATGGGCGCAATATCACTTGGTATTTAAATGACGTGAGCGCGAGGCGCTATAATGAACCTTGCGCTTGGTGTAAGATAGCAAAGACACTTGCGTTTGGGTTGCGCCGCTTAGCGCCGGGTGTAAGATAAGGTCCCCTGAGTGCTCCCTCTCCATTCCAGCTTCGCTGAGAACTCACTTGTTTTGTAGATATCCACTGAAACTCACCCTGATAGAATGGACCTCAACGGGTCCAAAGTTTGTGGCAGTCAAAGTGCCAAAAAAAAACAAAAAAACCAACAGCAACATCTCTCAACAAATATAATGACATGGTTACTCACGAATATCCACAGACCTTGTTGCACACGGTTTTTTTGAAAACTACTTTCTACCAAAGTATGCCAATTGTGTATATCCGCGCAAAGTTTCAACCAAAGCACGCCAGTATTCTAGAGTGCACTATGTTGACATAAGCCCCAGAATACTGGTGTGCTTTGGTTAAGACTTTACACATACAGTAGCTGTTCTTCGGAAGAAAGTAGTTTGGCGCTTTGACTGCCACAAAGATTGGACCCGTTGAGGTCCGTTATATTGGGGTTATTTCAAGGTGAGTTGCAGTGGATATCTACAAAACAGTTCTCAGCTAAACTACCTAAATGGATAGATAGCAATCCGGGTATGTAGAAGCATATCAAACTTAAATTGAACTGTCCCGTTAAGAACTTGGATGGTTTTGGACAGACACAGCCTCATCTTAGAAAAACATACATTTATGTTCATTTGTTCATGCTGATATGTCATTGATCATCAGTGTTTCTTGTGGTTGTATTGCACGACTTAACATTTTCAGCACTAAAACTAACAAGCTTGGGCTTATCAAATTATTCATTTTTTTGTTAATGACTGTAAGTTCATTTAAGTTATTTTGCCTAAATGTACAGTTGTGTTTAAATAAATAGCAGTGCGTTAAAAAAAGTGAATAATGCAAATATTTTTTAATAGCTTTTAGTTCCATATTTCAAATGTAGTGGAAACATTACACATTCAATTCTAAATCAAAGCATTAACAAATTTCTATCAAGTCTGCATTATTCTTTTACAGGAAGCAAAGAAAAGGAATATTAATCTGTTCAAAAAAATAGCAGTGTCGACATTTTTCTCTTCAAACTCAAACACTTACCGTATAAACTGAAGAAATTTTTCAAGATTTAACTTCACTTTAAATTACTGAACTAATATTTAGTTGCATAACCATTGTTTTTGATAACTGCTGCGCGAGTCAACCAACTTCTGGCACCTAGAAACAGGTATTTCAGCCCAGGATGAACGAACTACATTCCACAGTTCCTGTGAATTTTTGGGTTTTGCTTCAGAAACTGCATTTTTAATGTCACCCCCACAAGTTTTCAATGGGGTTGAGGTCGGAGGATTGAGCTGGCCACTCCATTACCTGAATCCTTTTTGTCTGGAACCAAGATGTTGCTCGCTTACACTCGTGTGTTTGGGGTTGTTGTCTTGTTGAAACACCCATTTCAGGGGCATTTCCTCTTCGGCATACGGCAACATAATCTCTTCAAGTATTTTGATGTATTCAAACTGATCCATGATCCCTGGTATATGATAAATAGGCCCAACACCGTAGTATGAAAAACATCCCCATACCATGATTTTTGCACCACCATGCTTCACTGTCTTCACAGTGTACTGTGGCTTGAATTCAGTACCCGGGGGTTGTCTGACGTACTGTCGACGACCACTAAACCTGAAAAGAACAATTTTACTCTCATCAGTCCACAGAATGTTACGCCATTTCTCTTTGGGCAAATCGATGTGTTCCTTGGCAAATTTTAACTGATGCCGTTTTTTCAACAATGGTGCTTTTCGGGGGCTTCTTGCTGATAGCTTAGCTTCCATCAAACGTCTTCTGACTGTAACAGCACTTACAGGTAATTTTAGATCATCTTTGATCTTTCAGGAGGTGATGATTGGCTGAATCTTTGCCATTCTGACTATTCTTCAATCCGTTTTAACAGTAGTTGCTCGTTTTCAGATGGGTTTTCAGGTGTTTCAGGTTTTTGTTGCCATTTTAAAGCATTTGAGATCATTTTAGCTGAGCATCCTATAATTTGCTGCATTTTTAATCAAATTATGTTGTTCCCTCCGAACAATGTTTGGAACGGCCCATTTTACTTAGCAATTCAGAAGGAAATATATTTTATAACAATGTGTGAAACATTTGCTTCCCTTCTTCCTTAATAAAGGACAATTAATGACACCTGTTTTTTTTTTACAGAATTAATGAATTTTCTTTTTTTTAAATGTATTTTCTTTTTTATTTTATTTCCCGCCACCACCCCCCCTCTTGGGAGGTCAACTTTGTTTTTATTTAGAATCATAATTTACAAAAACGAGGGAAGGGTATAAAAAAAACAAAAACAAAAGGGTACTTTTACAGACAAAGACAGATGGACAGACAGACAAACGCATAAGTAGATAAAAGCAGACAATCCTATACAAGGACTAGACTTATTATTATTATATATATATATATTTTTTTGTTTTTCCCCCCTCTACTGCAAGACAAAAGACAAAACAGTAACAGAACAACACAGGGAAGACAATAAGGGTGAGTGCAGGCCAGTTAACACAATTTCATCAAAAACAAGTATAAGAAAACAGGTGTATGCGTGTTTCTGTATGTATGTATGTGCGTGTGTGAGTAGTCTAAACAGTCAGTCTGGGATGGGGTCCTATAGGATGGATGAAAGAGAGAAGAGAGAAAAAAATAAAATAAAAATATATATATATATATATATAATAACAAAAAAGTAAATAACAAGATGGAGGAATCAGGTTTGTAAAAGATTTATGAGGGGTAACCAGATGGAGTGGGGTTCTGTTGCATTGTTTTTTGACAGAGGTGGATACATTTTCTATAGAGATGTAATCCATAAGTATGTTTTTCCAGTGTGAAATATGTGTATTGTTTTTTGATTTCCAGTTCATGAGGATAGTTTTCTTGGCGATAGTTAAGGCTACGAGGAGTAATCTGCTGTTTGTTTTGTTCAGGTTGATTGTTGATATGTCTCCTAATAAGCAGAGTGAAGGGGATAATGGGATGTGGCAGCCCAGGAAGACAGATAGTGACTCTGTGATTTCTTTCCAAAAGTGTTTAATAGGTGTGCAGTGCCAGGTGGCATGAATATAGTTATCCGGGCTATTTTGTGTGCAATGTGAACAGATTTCTGATGAGAATCCCATTTTAAACATTTTTTTGCCCGGTGAAGTGAATTCTGTGGAGTATATTATATTGTATTAGTTGTAGGTTGGCATTTTTTGTCATGTAGTAGATGTTTTTGCAAATTTGGTTCCAGAAGTCGGCATCAGGAGTAATAGACAAGTCTTGTTCCCATTTTATTGATGGTATGGATATCGTTTTGTCAGCTTGTGATATTATTCTGTATATTTTGGAGAGGAGTTTTTTTGTGGAAGAGATGTTAATTAATTCTGAAGCTGGGGAAGGGAGATCTAGGTTAGTGTCTAGATTTTGTTTGAATGGATGATTTAAGTTTGCAGATATTCCAGAAATTGTTCGCTCCCAATGCCGTACTTCTGGACCATGTGGGGGAATGAAATCAATATATTATTGTGGAAGATGTGTTTGAGGTGTGTGATGCCTCTTTCAGTCCATGTGTGGAAATTAAGTGGTTTCTTGTTACTTAAAAAGTCAGGATTGTTCCAGATGGGAGTAAAATTAGATGGTGCAAAAGTGGTGTTTGTGATTTTGTGGAATTTCCACCAGGCTGTCAGAGTTGCTGCTATTGTTGATGTTTTGAAACAAGGATGGTGTTTTATAGATTGACTGAGAAATGGTAAATCTGAAATCTGAATATCCTTACAAACTGATTGTTCTATATCTAACCATGTGTTATCTGATTGATTGGGGTGGGTCCATTTGAATATGTATTGAAGTTGATTTGCCAGAGAGTAATGATAAAAAATTTGGTGCCTCAAGTCCTCCTTGTGTTTTTGGTTTTTTCAGAGTTGCCAGTTCAATTCTTGGTGTTTTGTTTTTCCAGTAGAATTTAGTGATGATTGAGATTTGAACCAGTTTATAGTGGGTTGAGATGGGATCATTGTGAATAGATAATTTATTTTTGGAAGTATTGTCATTTTAACGGTGGCTATTCTGCCCATAATGGATAGAGGAAGGTTCATCCAACGGTGGTCATCATTTATTGTTTTGAGTAATGGGGTGAAGTTGAGTCCAAACAACTCTGACAGCCTGGGGGAAACATTAATGCCTAAATATGTGATGTGACCAGTGCATAAAGGTATAGGTGATGTGTGGGATGCCACATCCCAGCTGTTATTATGTAATGGAAGGATAGAAGATTTATTCCAGTTAATGGAGTAGTCAGAGATATTGGAGTATGATTGAATAAGTTTAATTGTTTCTTGTAGCGAAGAGTGAGGGTTTTGTAGGAACAGCAATATATCATCTGCATAGAGACTGATCTTATGATGTGTGTTGGGTGTTTGGATTCCTTCTATGTAGGTGTTCTGACGAATGACTGCAGCTAACGGTTCAATGAAAATGGTGAATAGGGAGGGAGAAAGTGGGCATCCTTGCCTAGTCCCCCTGTGCAGTGTGAAGCTTTGTGAGGTTTGTCCATTGGTGATAACAGTGGCTGAGGGTGAGGTGTACAGAATCTTGACCCAATTAATAAATGACTCCCCAAAGCCAAATCTTTGTAATGTGGTTATGAGAAATTACCAGTTAACTCTGTCAAAGACTTTTTCTGCATCTAAGGTGACTATGATGGTTTCTCCTTGTTGTAATGATGAGTAATGCATTAAATTAAAAAGTCTGCGTGTGTTACTGGATGAGTGTCTACCTTTGATAAAGCCGGTTTGATCTGGGTGAATTATGGATGAAGTGATTTTTTCTATTCTGTGAGCTAGTGCCTTAGTGATGATTTTTATATCCACGTTAATGAGATAAATTGGGCGATAACTTGATGGTAAGGTTGGGTCTTTGTTGTGTTTAAGGAGGAGTGAAATTGTGGCTGTGTTCATATTTGCTGGGAGTCTTGAATTTTCTTTGACTTCAGTTATTAATCTATTGAAAAGCGGAGCTAGAATGGACCAGAAGTGTTTATAGAACTCAGCAGGGAAGCCATCAGGTCCTGGTGCTTTGTTATTGGGCATAAGATTGAAGGCAGTGCAAAGTTCATCCAGTGTTATTGGTGAATCCAGTATGTTGGTTTGTTCTTTACTAAGCTGTGGTAATTCAATGCTGTTGAGAAATGAATTGAAGTCCTCTTGATTTGTATCCTTATCTGATGAGTATAGATTGGCGTAGAAATCTCTGAAGATTTTATTTATCTCTTCGGGTGAATGTGTGGGCTTCCCTGCTGGGTCTTTAATGATGGGGATTGTTGTTTTTTCTTTATTTCGCTTAATTTGATTTGCTAAGTATTTACCAGATTTATTATTATGTTGGAAATTTTCTTGTCTAAGTCTATGTATCAAGAATTCAGTTTTCTTATTCATAATTTAATTTATTTGGAATTTATACTTTCTTAATTCATTCTGGGTTTCTTCTGTTGGGTTAGTTGCATTAATGTTTTCGAGTTCTTTGATTTTTTGTTCCAATTTAGCTTCTTGTTCTTTTTCTTTCTTTTTTTTATAAACGGAAAATGAAATTATTATACCTCTTAAAACTGCTTTCCCTGTTTCCCACAGAAGAGTTGGTGATGACTTTGGGGAATCATTTATTTCTAGGAAGGATGTCCACTGTTTTTTAATGAGATTGTCAAACTCAGGGTCCTTGAGAAGAGATGTAGTAAAGCGCCATCTGATGTTTGGTTTACGTAGATTAATTCTATTCCAAGTAAATGTTATGGGAGCATGATCGCTAATAATGATGGGGTGGATCTTTGAGTCAAAAATATTAGATATAATTGAATTGCTGGTGAGGAAGAAGTCAATGCGTGAATATGAGTGGTGAACCGGTGAGTAGAATGAGTATTCTCTTGCGGATGGGTGCTGCAATCGCCAACTATCGCCAAGACCAAAATCGCTCATGAATTGTTTTATTGTTTCTGTAGACTGCTAGGTACGCGTATTGTTTGAAATGTTAGTTCTGTCTACTGATGGGTCGATGACTGTGTTAAAGTCGCCTCCTATTATGACTGGGCAATTTGAAATGTTTGAGAAAAATTATGAAAAAAGGATGGGTCATCAGTATTTGGGCCATAAACATTACCAATTGTTACTGAGCTGTTGTTGATTGATATGTTTATGATGATAAAATGTCCTTCAGGGTCTGTGATGGTGGTGTTGTGGACAAATGAGATTTTTTTTGTTTATTAGAATACATACCCCTCTTTTGTTTTGTGTTGTAGTGAGCTGAGAATAAATTAGTGAATTGTGATGATTTTAATTTATTATAGTCTGATTCTGAAAGGTGTGTTTCTTGTAATAAGCAAACATCTGCTTGTAATTTGGACAGGTGATTCAATACCTTAATTTTTTTTTGCCTGAGAACCAATTCCTCGGATGTTCCATGTTACGAATTTGAGTGAAGACATTTAGAAAGTGTTATGGGCCAGACATTAATGTTGGTATAGGAGTGTATGAGTGTGAGTGGGCATGTGCGTGTGGACACTGCTATTATTTTGAACACGCCCCTTTCAATGAATGAGTCAATTACTCAGAACAAGCAGCGTGCATGTCATGACAGTTGGGTCTGTTGTTTTTCTATTACACTACTACATCTACAAGTAAATTATTTGCCATGCATAAATATCACTACTACTAATAACAGTGGTTCATCAGGTTACTGATGTTGTACTGCTATTTTTTTTAACACAACTGTACATGCAAATAATGTGCAAATATTTTGCAAATGCAATCAACACTTTCTTTACAATAAAGTAAGAAATGTTTTGTAACATGCACTTAGAAGCTGTCTTTGTCTCAAATTTCTAAGTCACAAAATTGAAAAGGCCATGTTTAGTTTCTTCACTGAGGTAGGACACTGGGTTATTACAGCAAGATTGACAACCAGTAGTTTATCACGCACGCCACAAGGTTTCCATCACTGTTAACATGAAACACTCATTCTCTTAATTGGCTGTAATCCTAAGTGCTACTATTCCAATAGATAATAATATTTGTAAAATAGTAAAAATATGTATCCTTGCCTACCAGTAGATGTAGTGCAGAAGATGGGGAGTTTTCAGGATATTTTTGGGGGGTATTAATTCAGGCATCTGGCAACACTGGTTGTCAGCACCAAAGCAATAGGTTGTCACAACATCTTTGAGTTTGCTGGGACCTGTCCTAATATAATGATCACCCAATCCAATATATGATCACCCTAGCTAACATTAGACTTTTGAAAATCACTTTCAAGGAGTATAAATGAATACCGTCAGTGGTGGTTAAATAATCTACCAAGCATTTTAATAAGAATTGATTTGCAGGCATGAAAATTGCACAATGCACTTTATAAAGCAAGTTTCCCAGACAGAAGACAGATTGATTACGGACTGGTTGTAACTCGCATTGAATACGTTACCCACATGCTTTAAAAGTTAACTAAAGTGGAGACCTCAAATGAAAAATACACCAACCTGTTTGACTAATGCACAGTAGCAATGTTGATATATAAAATGCACTTGCCAGTGGAGAGCATAGGACGAAGTAGCCTACAATTTAAATTCCCACGACGAGACCATTAAATTACAAAGCTGCGATAAATTTAATAATGTGGCTAATATGGCATGAAAGTTCAAAAGCATGTTAGCTGGCTCATCAGGGCAAGGTTTTATGGAATGTAAGTTAGAACATTATTTTGACAGGTTTTACATTGGCCAGTTAACGTTAGCTAGCCAAATGGTTTGGGAGCTAAAGTTGATAAAGTAGCATACCTGTCTAGCTAATAGGCCTATAGAAAATAAGTGTTAGCTTGTCATGCTTGGTTGTGGTAGGTAGGCTATATTTGCAGGCTGTTAACTAATTAGTTGGTCAAAAAGTCAAGAAAATGGTATGGTAGTAAAAATATATTCCCGAAAACCTGGACAGAATGCTTTTGTGAGGGTCGATTAATACAGTTGTATGCAGAACACGGCATAACGAATTCAATATGCCGAACATGGCATAGCGAGTGACAATATGAAATGCGATGTGTGCATTTAGCCAAATTCTCACATTAAAAGGAGGAGGATTGTGGCACTGGGAATTTCAAGGTCAGTCCTAACCGTGAGGTAGCGCCCACATCCCGCCCCTCTGAGGACGCGCAGTGACCACTGATTGGTCTTGAAAAAATGTTAATACACTGTCCAAACGACACAATAATTAAAAGAAATCGGCACATGGAGAGGCATTTAACAAAGGAAAAGCACCTATTGACTACATTTTCTTGTGGAAAAAATTTTTTGACTTAGTATTTTGACCGCATTTCTGCCACTGGCTTACATGGTAAACCGGGCTGAAAGACCTATACTGGAGCCAACTGCAGTGGCGCTAGTGAGCAACAGCACTATGGCTGCTCCCAGCCCAACCAGAAAGTGAGCTTCAAAATGAAAGCCCGGTTTTGGCCCCTTGGTCAATGATGCAACAATACTTTTTGTTTTTCTATCATTTCGAATTGCCTTTAAGATTTTAGAGACTTAGGAAATAAGTGTAAAAAAAAAGATATTTGGAACTTTTTTGTTACTTTTATATTGACCCGTAACAACACCTTAACGCAATTGGCAGTAAAATGCTAACATAATAGGATGGTTTAACTGAAAACATTGTGTTGGATTAAGTCGCATATTTTTCAAGATAGTTGAAGGAGCTGTAGTAGCTCCCTCATTATTTTTTGTATGTACAGCTAAAAGCCAATATAATTTAAATGAATTTGACATGAATATACGCATGTTTCTACATGTAACCACAGAGTGTGTGACTCCCTGTTATTTTTGCCCTGTTACTCAGCACCTCTTTACACCACTTCTTCAAACAGGAAGTGCCCCACCCCAGGTTGTGACGGTTCAGGTCATGTGACTGGGCGTTTCACAGCACACCACTGCCTGTCTGGCTGCCCGCTGGCTGAGCGGAACCAGGGCCGACTGAAGACGGAGCTGTCTGACACCGACGGCCCTGGAAGCAAGAGAAACCTGCTGGTGTTTGGTCAACGAGCCAAGAAGTCTCGTTACCATGGCAGGTAACCAATGACAATGACATCGCACCACATCATTGCTGTGGTAAGGTGCTAGCAGGTAGTAGCTAATTGTCTCTGCCTTACAGTTATGTTCTTTAACTGATTTTTTTATTTCCCTGTCTTTCGCCTCCTCTCAGGATTGGACGCCCACCCAAATACAGGAAGGGCCAACGGGCTTACCAGAGTGAGTAAACACTATGCTCAATGCTACGGGCAGCACCACAGTCAGATTGCACTATGCCCAATGCCGTGGCGGCTTCTGACCAGAATTTTTAGTGAACAAATCCACCATCACCACTGATTTTTTTCCCCCCTGTGAAAATCTAATCCCTGTTAATGCCATGCTTTACCTGTTGAGCTTGACCATTTTTGAGTTGTTAAACACTGACTAAGTCACATGGCCAACTGTAGGCAGAAAAGAGCTGGTGGCCCATTTAAAACAGGTTTAAATTGCTTGACAACTCATCACTATGGCTGTGCCATTTAAATTGAGCTGCCTTCTCTCAACGGAATAAAACCAAATAGAATACAATGACAGTTATGTACTCACTCACATTTATTAACAGCCAGATTCTCTCATCAACTATATATTCAATAGATAGATACTGAAATCCGCCTGCAAGTTAGCTGCAATAGCTTCGTTCAGATCATTTTGAATCGTCTTATGCCCTATTCACTGGACTAGTATTACCTGTGAACCTCATGTGATATGTAATAATTGTGGAGGTCATCTGTGATTTTAATCCCGTGATAATCTGCCATGTCCGTAATTTGTAAAGTAAAAATTCCACTGCAAATGCCTACCATATTTTGCGAAACGCAGAGGTCATCTGATATTAGTCCTGTATGAATCGTAATTTGGGGTGATTTTCTTTCTCCCGCAAGGATTCCTTGTTTTTTCCACGCCTTTCTCTGCATCGTTCTGAGACTGAGTTGAGAATTATGGAGGCTGCGATGTAAATTAGTAATGTGAATTATGACAACATTTTGGGTGCGGTTCTTATGCCAAACGTTTTTAAATGTAGGCCTACTCCTGAATTGAAAGGAATTGTAGCCTGTCCAACCCTGTAGCCACCTTCAACACACTAATTTGCATACGCTGTGCTTTACAAATGTGCACAAAATAAAACTTTTCAAACTGATAATATGGAAGTATCCGATGTGTCGGGGGGTACCCTAATTCCTAAATCACATGAGGTCCCCAGGCAATACTAGTCCAGTGGGAAAATGGCATTTGACTTCACAGTGAACGACTTAGTGTCCAGCAGAACGTCATCATAGCAGTGTAGGGAACATCCATTTAAATCTATACGGGGCGTCACTTATGTACTGCAATACGCCACTACCATCATTATACAACTGGGTGGCATAGTTTTGTATAATCAATTAGTCTCATAAAATTTTATATACTATTCTCAAAAGAGAATATACTAACTAAAAATGGGTAACTTGAATTAATAATTAAATGAATTACCAATAAAATTACACATTAATAATTATCTTAGCAAAATCACAATATTATGTACTCAGTTGATACCGAATTAATATAAATGATTCCGCTAAAAGGTGAATGCATTTTGGGGAATCCCTGCGATTAGCATTGGCTGATTCAGTTCAACACAAGAGCAACATTAATACAGACACTTGTTCAGAGAGAACAAAGAAACTGGAAGGGAGGTTTGAAACTAGCTTTCGCTGGAGCTAGCTCATGGTGGCGCATGAACCATACACAAGGGATAGCCGTAAGCTTATCGATGCATGTGCGTTGAGATCAGCGTGCAGTGTTAAGATTACGACGACTTTATTTTGGTTGGATTATAAATTTAGATTATTGATGAATGGTTCCCAGTTGTCTCTGAATTGTGACATTTGATTGTGGCTGGAAGCTGATATTTTTTCTAATGATATGTATTCTGAAAGAAGGTTCAACCATTGCATAGTATTTGCAGTATTTCTTGTTTTCCAATGTAATAGGATAGTTTTCTTGGCGACAGTTAGGGCAATGAGCAAGGACCTGGTGTTCTGGGTTGTTAAATTGATTGTGGATATGTCTCCAAGTAGGCAGAGAGAAGGAGATAGTGGAATGCTGCGACCCAGAAAACGGGATAACGTTTTAGTGACTGTGTGCCAAAAGTGTTGGATGGGTGGGCATAGCCAAATAGAGTGGAGATAATTGTCCGGGGTGTTTAGAGTGTTTGTGCACAATTTAAACAAACATAATTAACGTAGTCCGCGATGTTAATTGTGAAGTAGCCTATGTGCGGAACAACAGAGATGCTATTGTAACAACGAAACATAAGCTACTGCATAAATCGTTAATATCTGCAATATTTGCCAGGACAAAACGCTGTTGGTTCAACAGAGCATATCCTGCATTGATGTTTGAACCAGGAGCCAATTGGGTTTTCTTTTGTTTGTTTATTGCCAAAAATGTTAGGCATGCGTATTTGGGTGAGTTGTGGTTTCGTCGCATTTTAAATAGGCGTTTTTAACAATAATTTGTTAGTCAGTTACTAATCATGTGTGAGGTTGAAACCAGGGGTATTCCAGAAAGCAGGATTACTGGGTTTGCTGGATAACTGCACTGATCTTGAACAGCTCTTTTTACTTCAGTCCATCCATGTTCCAGATATGGAAGGGTTCCGGGTTTTACTGCAGTTATCAAGCTAACCCAGTAATCCTGCTTTCTGGAATAGCTACCCCAGCCCCCAGGTGCTCGCAGGATCATACATTTTAGGGCAGCTTATACCACGACATCTTCATGGAGATGAATTTTAGGTTACAGGCTACAATTGTAGCACATGTTACAACCATGCAGCATGGGGATGGGCTTGCTGTTTTGTTGCTTATAATGTCTGTGAGTAGGCTAGGCAATGCAAGTCAAACCTATATGTTATCTTGGAGCCTGGAGATAAATGATAAATATGTTAGCCTATGTGTTTTGCTTTAATGATCGCAAGGAGCAAACAAAAACCACATCCGATTCATGAATTAGGCTACTTGAGTGGGTAAATTCTTTTTTTTAAATAACTCGCGCATAGTTTAATGGAGAGCGCAAATTGCATGGATATCAGTTAGATGACAACAAAATGCATATGAACGCATTTCCGTATCCGTGCTTATTGTGTGAGAAAATGCGGTTATTAGGCTACCCCAGTGAGCAAAATCCGGAATCTAGACGTCTCAGTAATACATCCAAATTGTGCCCGTTCTCCCTTCCATTTTGACTTTTGATGTTAAAGAAGCAATTATATAGCTATATTATAGCCTATAATTGCTTTAGCTAATGTCCAAAGTGAAAATGTAATAACAAGAAAAAGAAATACCGGTAGGTAGACCAGAGATTTATCCTATACATTTAGGCTTTTTATTAAGTTTTTTTTATTTTATTTTATTAAGT
Source organism: Synaphobranchus kaupii (assembly GCA_029718625.1). NCBI lineage: Eukaryota > Metazoa > Chordata > Actinopteri > Anguilliformes > Synaphobranchidae > Synaphobranchus > Synaphobranchus kaupii. The sequence continues at coordinate 66,179,792 of CM056378.1, forward strand.
TTTTGGCCCCCGCACTTATGAAATGATTCCGGCGCCCCTGACCTCCCCGCACCACAACAGACACACAGTGCATGAAAAAACAAAAGTCAAAAGCCCGACACAACAAAATGCATTCAAATTAACAAACACGAACACGAGAGACAGCTGGACTACATGTCGCCATTACAGCGCCACGTGACGTCACGTCTTGATGATAATTTTGATATATTTACAATATACTGCAGTATATTCTTTTCCCTAAGGGAGTGCTGGGGCGAGGTTTGATACCTGGAGCTCAGCCCTAATATTAATACCTTATCACGCCAGATTTTCATTTTAAAAGGGGGCGGGATCTAGCTAAACTAGTGTGCTTTGTTACCCTTTAACAGGCCTTACGAAATTATGTAAATAATCAAAGCCATCTATTGCAAATTTTGAACATCTCCTGCAGCAGCACACTTAAAGGATAATTCAGTTTTTTTTCTGACATGGACCCATTTTACGTCCTATTTCAACCAGCTGATTGGTAACATTTTGTCAGATCTTTAATTTTCTAACTTTGGTCACCCATAAAGGCACTCCTGGAAGCGGTTCTCAGGGTGACCAAAGCTTGAAGAATAAAGATGTCACAAAGTTATTATTACCGATCTGCGTGGTGGAAATACTTTGTACCAATAAGTCCAAGTCGGAAAAAACTGAATTATCCTTTAAACAACACATGGCCAGCAATAACGTTACATGCGATTCAATAGCAAGCTGCCTGTTAGCCACTCCACCTTGACGTAGGCTACCATAACCTGAACTCATGTTCTGGATGGTTAGACATTATGTCAGTCATCCGGACAAGAACCCAAACAAGAGCATACATGATTGAAAATACTTTAGTGAGGCAGCGGTTCACGGGTGGGCTCAAAAACGCGTTATAATCCACAAGTATCAAATCATGTCTTATAAAGTCATCCACTGTTTTACAATGGTTGAGTGAAGCAGACAAAAGGTTTGCCTCAGTGAGGGTCCTTTTGAAAGGGTGGTGCTGCTTTTCATTATACAAAGCATAATATTGAATCTAAACTTTGTGCACTTTTTTCAAACATTATACTCCTTATGTACTTTTTTTCTATACTATTTATGCACTTTGTACTATTCTCACTCCCATATGCGATTTATCTTTGTTGCAATGAACATTTAATATCAATACAATTCTTTTTCGCTTAAAATCTGCTCTGACCACTGTTTTTATTCACCACCATAATGTGTTATAAATGCCGATTAAATGTATGTATGATACGTCGCACAAAAAGCTGTATACATTTTATTTTTTGGCCGGTAAAAAAAATTGGCAGGTAGATTTTTTCATCAACCAGACAGATAGCTGGTGAGCTAAAAAGTTAATTTAGGACCCTGGCTGTACCCAATGCTACGGGCAGCACCAGAGTGAGATATTGCAATACCCAATGCTACGGGCAGCACCCGTGTGAGACAGAGCTATGCCCAATGCTCCAGGCAGCACCAGAGTGACATAGAGCTGTACCCAAATGCTTTGGGCAGCAACAGAGTGAGTTTGAGCTGTACCCAATGCTATGGGCAGCAACAGAATGAGATACCACACAGAATTCAGGTACAAGGTTATTTTAGCAATTTTTCACTTTCTTTTTTCACGCACTGAACATATCAGGTGTGCATCTTGCAGGTCCTCACCTGGCGGGGGGTGAAGCACCGCGAGCTTGATCGGCTGGTTGATGTGAAATGCCGAAACGATTTTGGGCAGGAATAATGGATTAGGCCGCAACGTGACTGCTAAGTCGGCCGGTCTCCACCTTAGATACTCTGCGCTGATGGAGAGAGCGCAGAGCTCACCATACGCGTCTTGCTGATACTATTGCTAGCAGAGACACTGTTTGAAAAGAAAGCCACTTAAGTCTGATTGTCTCAAGAGGCTCATAGGACTGAACCGTGAGCACTCTCAGCACTAAAGGGGAGATCCCTGGAGGGAGCTACCAGTGACCTCGCAGGTCCCCGCCGCCGGGCACCCTTCAGGAACCGGCTGACAAGGTACTAGCTCCCTGCAGGTTTGTTATGTACCCAGACATGCCTGCTGAATATGGCAGCCGCATAGGTTTTCAGTGTGCTGGCTGCTTTCCCGTTATCAAGTAAGGACTGTAAAAAGTCCAATAGTACAGGGATCGGACAGTATACGGGGTCCGAGCCTTCTCTTAGCACCATGTGCTGAATAGCTGCCACATATACCAATAGGCCCTCCTATAGCATCCGTTGGATGGGGGAGCCGCACTCCGTTATCGACGGGTCGGGCTCCTCAGCGGCCCATAGCCAGAGACTCATCATGTTTGGTCAAGGGCGCCAAACAGTGCTGCTTTGTTGTGAAAACAGATCCTCCCGCACTGGAATTTTTCAGGGTTGATTGTAAACAAGGACCGAGGACCGTGGGAAACCAGGGTTCCATTGACCATCTGGGGGCTACCAGCAGGAGCTTGTGGTGGCTCGTGTGAGCCTGTGCTGATTCGCATTGAACAGCGACTCAGCAGGAATCGCATTTAGCAGGCCGTCCGGCCATTCGTGCGCTAATGCGTCTATGCTCAGGGGACTCGAATACTCATTCAAGGAGAACCGCTGGGGGCAATGAGTAGACTCTTGAGAGGTGAACAGGTCTGTTAGAGCAAGACCGAAGCACTGACATATGTCCTCCACCACCTCGGGGTGGAGACGCCATTCGCCGGGATGAATCCCCTGGCGAGATAGCACATCTGCTGTGCCATTCTGAATACCTGGTAGGTGAATGGCAAGCAGGGAGGTAAGTCTGGGAAGTGCCAATGTTAGCAGGCGCTGGGTCACTTCCAACGATTGGTGGGACTGTAGACCACCCTGATGATTTATGTGACATACTACTTAGGCGTTGTCCGACCTCACTATCACATTGCCCCGTAGTATGGGCAAGAAATGTCTCCGTGCTAGAAATACTGCTTGAAGTTCGAGCACGTTGATATTGCCAGACTGATGCAGTCGGAACCATAACCCCTGAGCTGGGAGGTGCTGGCAGACAGCCCCCTAATGCTCAGTAAAGCGTCCATCGTAATGATCATGCATCGTGAATGTATAACCCCCATCCGGACCCCTCTTTTCAGGCGGCTCACTCGTCGCCATGGGCGGAATAGCCAGCAAAATTAACACATTACCCTGACTCAGGTATGACGGTCCCACCTGGGGTGCAGCGACTTGGCGTTCAACCAGCGTTGAAGTGGCCTGGCTGTCAGGAGTCCGAGAGGGACAACTGCTGAGGCGACCAAGATTAGGCCCATAAACCTCTGAAAATTTCTCATTTCGAGGAACCAATTCACTCGGAACTGAGACAACGCGTTGAGCACAGTGCTGTATCGGAATCAGCTGGCTCTTTCCGTAATTGACGTTGATGTCCAACTCGGCAACATGCTCCAACGTCTCGGCAGTGAGGAAAAAGCGTCGTACTGTACGATTGTCATATCAGCCAATCCTCTAGGTATGGTATGATTCTCAGCCCCCTCAGCCTGAGCGGCGATAGAACCATGCTCCCAACTGGTGTCGGTGGCCTGACCACCAGATGGACCTATGGGGTCATGTCGTGAGTCCGATACCAGTGCACGGGCGGACGGACGACGAAAAGCTCCCCTGCCATACGCAGGCTGTGCATCCTTACTAACCATTAGTTGGGACCAGTGCACACTAAAATGTTGAGGGGGGTGGCCTCTGCCGCTCCGTGTCTTAATGCCTCTACAGACCGTTCTAGTGCCTGTCTGGCTGCTTCAGGGAAAACCTGGCCAGGAACAACCAGCAAGTCCCTGATTGTTCTCTTTGTGGCATCTGGTAGGGGCAACTGAGCTAACCACACTTGACGCTGAATTACCGTGAGCAGGGACATTACCCGGCCTAACTCGCGGGTCATAAACACAAACGCTTGATGCGATGCATCACTCAACGAGGTATCAACCTCTGCGCTAAGCATCGCCAGCGACTGCCCTTGACAGCAAATTACCAATTTGCACTGCTTTATACATTTTATAGAGCAACTCTTCTGTTGCTCTGCATTGTGGCCTAGGGCAATGGGCGTTTGCTCGGACCACCTCCTCTGGGGACAACACTAATGCCGCAGGTTCCACCAAGGGCATTTTTGGTCCCACCCATGGACCGCCACGTCTGACATGGACGCAAACGTCCTACAATCTTTGGCCAACCTATACATATCAGGGCGTGGCAGCCCTTATTAAGCTCCGCAAGAAAATCATCCGATGCTGGCATGGCAAATCGTGCCCCCAGGGGCCTGTCAGTGAACCCTCGACGCCCCCAAAATGCTAGCCTGAGCCATCTCGCACATGCGTGCCAGGGCCGCGTGAGGAGTGGTTTCTAGAGAGGCTGACTATCCGAGCCTCTTGTCAACCCTCGGTCAGATTAGTCAGAGTCGGTCCAAAACAGCAGACTAAAGTAGGTGTTTGACGCTGCTGTAGAAAGTGCATCAAAACCATCACAATCAGCTGTTGCGCTGCTGAGCGTAGCTGCGTAAATTCCGTGGATAGGTTGCTGCCCTTGCCAGCCTTGCTTTTTTTCCCGTGCAGGGGCCTCAGTGGCGGGAGTACCCTTACGTTTGGGCGCAACCTCCTAGGGGAAGCCGAGGCAGATAACGTAGCGAATCACGCATACTTCTGCCTTATAAACCAACCGATGTAGCACCACGCGAAACGATTAGGAAGCCTCACTGGCGTGCGCCGCAGCCAGTACCGATTTAGAATCAAGCACCAGAGCCGTTGCTCACCAGTTGTATGGCAGCAGATATCACTGGGGTACAGTTTTCACGGGGTGTGTCATGGGGTGCGATCAACGAAATTTCATGTGTTAGCAAAAAATAAAGAGCAGCCGCGGAGATTGATTGTGGCGGTTGTCTTTAGTAGGGAAGTTGAGGCAGATAGTGTAGCGAAGCATGCATACTCTGCCTTACAAACCAAATGAAGTAGTACAAGAGCTGTAGCTCGCCGCTTGTGCGGTAACAGATCTCACTGGGATACTCACCACACCCAGGTTTGATCAATCGAATCTCGTGCTTTAGTACAAAAAAGAGCAACTGCAGACGATAACTCGTGGCAGTGGTCTTTAGCAAGGGAAGTTGAAGCAGATGGTGTAGCGAAGCACGCATACTCTACAAACCAATCGCCGTAGCACCGTCGTTAGGCAATTGGGAAGCATCAGTGGTGTGCTTGCTCAATGGGTTGTGCGATAACGGATCTCCCATGTTAGCACAGAATAAAGAGCAGCCACAGACGATAGAACGTGGAGGTGTTTTTTTAGAGAAGTCGAGGCAGATACTGTAGCGAAGCACGCATACTCTGCCTTATACACTAATTGTTGTAGCACCATCGCTAGCCGATTGGGGAAGCCTCACTAGTCAATCACTCAATCACTGGAGCCGTATATCACTGATTGTCTGGTAGTCGATCTCACTGGGATATACTTACCACGCCCAGGTTCGATGGAATCTCGTACCTTAGAACAATAAAGTCGGTAATGTTTAGTAGGAAAGTCCAGGCAGATAGTGTAGCGAAGCACGTGTACTCTGCCTATAATCACAGAAAGATACAAACCTGTATTTTGCTGTATACAAACCTGTTCACCGCGAGACTTGCTCCACTAGAGTGAACGCAGTAACTGCGGTAGCACACATGCCTACCACAACAGTATCCAAGAGCTGACTATCCGAACAAGGCAGCAAAGCTATTCGCGGATATCGCTCTCAAGTGCTTACCGGCGCCATTGGAGGACGATTTGTAAGAACGAAAAAAAAAACGTAGCCGACCAAAGTCACAAGGCGATAGGGGATTCACACAGGATACAAACAGTTTCACGTCTCACTATGCATTAGCGAGGAAATTGAAGAGGACTTCCGCAGTGACGACGGTAACCATGTTCTATGAGTTCCGGATGACCATTAGGGATCATAGTCACTCGAGACCTTTTAAGGGCGAGAAAATTGTTCCGAGGACTTCCGCAGTGATGCTCCCCCATTTATGGGAGGAATTGCGTCACTATGCGGGGGTCATTTACCATGAAATTCTGGTATAAAAGTCTCGATGCATTTGACCCCAGAAGGCCATCCATGTTGATGACCCTAATGGTCGGAGGAACAAAATAGAACTGCCATTGGCTACATGTTTTCAACAAACGTAGTTTCAAAGACTCTGTCACTAGTCTCAATCTCAGATAAAAGCCGACATGGTGTGGTAGTGCTACCATCACAGGTAACATTACAGTAGTGGAAAAACACTAGTATCCATGTAGCTATGGTATGACCTTGTGGTTAGCTTACCCAACTATGATGCTGGAGGCCCAGGTTCGAGGCTCGCCTCAGCAAAGATTTATTTATTTATTTTTTTCATTTGCGACAAAAAGGATGTGGGCCGGTTACTTACATCCAACCTTCCAAGGTGTCTCTCCTCATGGACAACTCAAGTTCTTCTCAAGGGTGCACCTGGTCTTGTAAAATGGTTTCATATTATTTGCCCGTTACAAATCCATGGAGAGCAATCATTGGCCCCAACGAGTTCCATGAAATGGCTGCCCATGCCATTACAGAACCACCGCCATACTTAACAGTTGGCAACAGACATTGTGGATTGAATGCCTCCTTAGGCTTTCTCCAATCATAACCCAAGATCAAGATGTATTAAAAAAAGTAAAAGATGGCTCATCAGACTATATCACTTTTCTCCATTGCTCAGGGGTCCAGGTTTTGTATTCCTTACACCATGTTATGCATTTTTGTGTATTAGCCTTGGATACAAATGGTTTCCGAATGGCAGCCCTGCGTGAAGCTCACAACATACTTTTTTTGGTGAGACTGGTTCAGATATGGTTCTTTTTTGCTGATGCTGTTTTTTGGGCATATGTTGTCATCATTTTTGACACTGTTCCCGTTGCCACATTAAATAATTTTGCCGTTTTTATGACCAATGCACCTGCAATTTGGGCAGGAACTATTTGGCCCCTTTGTCCCCAGTGCAGGGCTTGACATAAGCACTGTCCCGCTGGCCCCCTGGTATCTTCGACACCTCCAGGCCAGTGAATGACTCTTTTCAATGGCCCGCTCGGGCCAGTGCAAATGTTATATAATTTTTAAAAAATCATATATATATATACGAAGCTTACAGTTGTCTTCCCATAATAAATCACATTTTTCAGAGATTCTCGACTACGAATCGTTTTCGGAAAATAGGCAGGCACCGCAGCTGCAGTCACGTTCCACAGACAAGCAGAGAGCACGGAGGGAGACGCAATGATTAGCTGTAAGCTTCAAAGGGAAAAAAAAAACCTTCACGAGGTTACATTTGCTACTCTGATTGGCCATGGTAACGCACCAGCACGAAACATTTAATGAGGTGAAGACAAGCCGCATACATTTTAGCCACATTTCGAATATGTTTCTGAAGGCACCTGCTGCGGGCCAAACCCCTGGCAAAAAAGCAAGCAAAAAAAGAAAACACCTTTCACCAGAAGAACTCCGCGACAATGATAGGGAGTATGAAAAAAAACTAAAGAGAATTTTCCAGCCTCACTGGCCAGATCGTTGGCCTTGGCTTGGGCATGATGATGAGAAGGGAGAAGTATTTTGCAAGTTTTGCCGATCTATGCCAGCGTATGCAGACAAGTGAGTGAAAATATTAGACGGATCTTAAGTGAAATAGCTAGCTATTAGCTATTAGTTCTTAGTAATTGCTGACTAGATGTTCCCACCATCACCAGTTAAAGTTAACCAAAGATAGCAAGCTAGCTAGCTAGTTATTTTGTTACTACCCGCCCTCCGTTTGAGTCCCTGCTGCAATGAAAGAATGTAATTCCAAAGTAATTAAATGGGAAAAATACAGAATGAGATTATTAATTATCAGGGGACTTATTACAGCAACATCGTATCTTAAAGGTTGTATCAGCGATTCTGGGTCGAAACATAAATGATCACATTCATCTGATTTTTCCTCACGATCCGCTAGCTGCCCGCCCCATAAGCAGGCCGTCAAAAAACCGCGTCTCTGTAGGCAGCCTATGCTCCGAGATCGTACACAAAAACAAATGGTACTACCAACCACTCAAAACCAAAATAAACAGTATTCCAACCAATCACCGACAAGGGGTGGGTGATACTAATACGCTAATACTCTTATCTCGCTGAAATCTTGACGGATTTACAAACGGTTTGGTTTCTTACAAACGTTATTAACGTGGTTATAATTCTGGATGCTTGAACACTATTTTTTAAAACATAACATAATTGGCTCTGAGCTGGAGCTGGCTCTGTTTGTTTGGGATTTCGCTTCAGAAGTGACGTCACCCAAAATCGCTGATACAACCTTTAAGCCCAAGTTAAGATGCGACAAGTCTAATATAGGATTTTTCACAAATTCGTATTACAGAAACAAATCTTAACTAATGTTAGGAATCCTATCTTATCTTACTCCATCCTATCTTATCTCAGGTTAGGAAATCCTAAATGCTCAATCAGAAGTTATTGATCAACTTTCATGTCTGTTACTTAACAACCACCGCCACTTTTTTATATCGCGCACAGCTGATCGGTGCGCGATACGAAACAAACCGACATTAGTTCGTTAACGTTCTAGCAGAGACGTCAACAAGCGCTGCGAGTCCGTGACTATCCTAAAAATGGAGCAAAAACTACGAGCTTTCAATTTCAAACCAGACGAATTAGAAGAGTGATGGGTGCTAATAAGTGTTTTGTCACTAAACCACAACACGTCGTTCCGGTCTGCCCTAAGCCTTTCCACAATTAAATGCTGCTTATTGAAATTTCTCTCGTTCTCCAAAAGTAATAGAAGAGCAGCCATTAACATTATGGAGTTAGCCAGCTAGCTAGTGTTAGTGAATGTTATCTTTTTCATTCCAACTGCTAACAACAATGAAGTTACGACACTAACAGGTTTGTCCTAAAGTTAGGACACTTTATTCTGGATTTTGGCAAGTTAGAATGCTGTAATACACTTTTCCTATCTGGAGTTAGGATAGGAAAATGGACTTGAGAACTTTTGTTCTGTAATGGCTATTTGCCTAAATCAGTTTAAAGTTAAAGTTTTTTTAAATTAAAACATTTTGCTTGGATCCCATGTATCGCTGCTTGCGACTATATTTAGGTATCCACAGCGTAGAATATTGTTTTTATTCAGATTCTTATTCTTGTTATTGAATTGGTAATGGCTATAGCTCAGCTCCTCATTGGGAAGGGTTTTTCAAGTTTGGTGCACTTATAGGTAACCCCGGTAAGCAGGTGTCCAAAAGGTTTTGTACCACTTCGGCCACAGGGGGTGCTATAACTTGTAGTTAAACTTTAACATAGTCAGCCCCACTGGCCCATTTGACCTACAGACTTGAAACTATATTGGTGTCATTTTGCATGCTGAACAAATTTTCCTCAAGGACCCATGGAAATTTTGTGAAATCTTTGACAGTCTTCTCCTTCTGAATTATAACTGCAAATGATACCAAATTTGTTATGCATGTTCCATGGACATGCCCCAAAAAACTAGATTTTGTGTAATGATTGGGTAAAAAATGGTGTTATTAGCCAATCAGATTATGACATTATTCAATCTATAAAAAAATATGGCTGCAACATCCTGGGGGATGGTTTTCGCTCCAACCACAATTGCAATCCCGGAATTTTAACAAGTTGTTAATTGCTAACATAATGTGCCTTAAGAGGGTAAATAATCCCTCTCAATATGACAAACACCTAATTAAGAACAATTAACAACTTGTTAAAATTCCGGGATTGCAATTGTTAATTGTTCTTAATTAGGTGTTTGTCATATTGAGAGGGATTTTAACAAGTTGTTAATTGTTCTTAATTAGGTGTTTGTCATATTGAGAGGGATTATTTACCCTCTTAAGGCACATATTGCTAACATAATGTGTCTTAAGAGGGTAAATAATCCCTCTCAATATGACAAACACCTAATTAACCTCTTAATGCCAAACGCCCCCTAGCGGTAACGCGGGCGTGACGGAAATTATTAAATTATACATTTCATTAATTTAATAATATATAATAAACTGCTCACCTCAATATTTTGATTAAATATCCTTATGATATATCCATTCCTTCTGGGAAAGTGGTTTTTAAGCCCAAAACGTCGAGATAAAACTTTGTAAATAACGTTGGAAACTCTGACCTAATTCTCAAACATGTATTGCAGCTTGATGTCACACCATAAACAATGTGCTGGTAAACTGTTCTGCTTAATTGTATTTCACAAAACTTTGGTTTAAAAAATCATTATACCTTTAGGCTTCAAGAAAAAATACTTTAAAACTTTCATAAGGCTGTACATGATTTTTTTCCAATTTTAAACCGACTTGTGCTTTTTTGCACTTGATTACGACTCGTTCGGCTGTGTTCACTTTGGCGTTGTGAAACTCAGCCAGTTTCTGGAGTACCAATCCAACGGCTTAGTATATGTTAGCCAGAGTGGTTTTGAACTTGTTTGCAGAGAATTATGCAAAACCGTCATCAATTGGGTGTATTTCTTTGACTGATAGCACAATAGGCCTATCTGAAGTGGGAAAAACTGTCTTCGACCTGCCTCCACTCCGAGTATTATTTGCTTTCCATTGGGTTTTAAAACTGTCTGTCAAATATTCCAGCCAATAGCCAAGACTCTTATCTTTCATACGAGCAATCATTGAACACATTGCCGTCGTAAAAAAAGGAGATAACAGCTCTGCGTATAAGGAAGTGTCACCCGTGCGTAATTATCGAACCAAGATGGCGCAGTGTTTTTACCTTGTAGCGTAGCTCGCTACATTCCGTTTAGCAAAGCACAA